>JAQZBX010093778.1:0-12110 GCA_029593785.1 Cabassous unicinctus | reverse complement strand
CCTGCTTTGGGGGTCATCAGACCAGGACAGTGCTACACAACTCACAGGAAGGTGAGGGACTGAGAGATGAAGAAGCTGTAAAAACAAGCTTGAGTAACCAAGCCCCACAGCAGCCAGGAACAGGTCCCCTCCCCCATCCCAAAGATATTAAGATGGAGTATATCCCTTACCCACTACAGCCAACTAAGAGGGAAACAGAAAACTTCTGCCTTTTCAGCTGTTTCAAGGGAAAAGGGAGAGGTAGTTGGGGGATTTTTCTTTTTCTTTTTAAAATTTATTGAAATATATCACTCATACATGAACATACATAAAAAATAAGTGCATAGAAATAGTTGTGAATTTACAAAACAAACATACATAACATCATACAGGGCTCTCATATCTCACCATGCCATCAATACTTTGCATTGTTGTGAAACACTTTCAAGTAATGATTAAAGAGTATCTTCAAAATATTACTACTAACCAAAGTATTTTCCCCCAACCCACCCTATAATTATTATTTATGTCATTTATGCATGAATATTCATAAACAATAAATGTATAATAAAAGTTGCGGACTTAGAAAGCAAACATTCATAACATTATACAGGGGTCCCATACATCAACCCTCCAACAACACCTTGCATTGTCATGAGACATTTGTTCAAATTATGAAAGAATATTGTCAAAATCTTACCACTAATTATAGTCCTCATCCTACATTCAGTGTATTTTTCTCCCAAACCCCCATCATCATTTTAAAAACATATTTCTATGACAAAAGTTATAAACCTACAAAACAATCATGGAAAAGTGCAGAATTCCCAAACAACCACCCTCCTGCAACACACCACACTGTGGTGGAGCATCTGCCACAGATTATGAGACATCATCTGACCACTACCAGTTCCACAGCATAAATTTGGCACACATTCTCCATAATCCCCCATTATCAATACAGTACAACTTTGGCATAGATGTAAGAATATTACATTATTACTTTTAACCACACTCCATAGGTCACTCCAGTTGTATTTTTCCCATGCTTCTTTACATTCCCACCATCCTGCAATACTGATGTACACTTGCTCTAGCTCACAAAGGACACTTTTGCATCTCTACCATCAGCCACTATTATCATCCACCTCTGGGTTTACTGTTTGATTGAGTCCCTAGATTATTCTCTAGGTTTCTGTTAATTGGCATTTACATCCCTAAACTAACATTTTCAGCCACATCCATATTTATAAACCAGCTGTTACTCACTGGTGTTACCATCAACTCTGTACATTTCCAAACTTTTAGAGTAAAGCTAATTAAAACTTCTACATACATTAAATATCAGTAGTCCATCCCAGTCCTCCTCTTACCTCCTTTAAGAATCCACCACCTACAACCAGATATTGAAGATATTTTCCTACATTTTCTTCTAGAATTTTTGTGGTTCTTGCTTTTATATTTAGGTTTTTTATTCATTTTGATTTAATTTTTGCATAGGGGTCCTCTTCTTTAGCTATGGATATAAAATTTTCTCAGCATCATTTGTTGAATGAACTGTTCTACCCGAGCAGGGTGGGTTTAAAATGCTAGTCAATAATCACTTGACCATAGAGGTGGGGATCTGCTTTTTAACCATCAATTCATTTCCATTGTTCTATGTGTCTGTCTTTATGCCAGTACCATGCTGTTTTTACCACTGTAGCTAGATAATACAACATAAAGTATGGAGATTAGAGTCCTCCAACTTTGCTTTTCCTTTTCAAGATGTTTCTGGCTATTCAGGATGACTTACCCTTCCAAATGAATTTGACAATCATATTTTCCATTTGTTTAAAAAATGCTGGTGGAGTTTTTTATTGGGATTGCATTGAATCTGTATATCAGTTTGAGTAGAATTGACATCTTAATGATACTTAGTCTTTCAATCCATGAGCATGGAATGTTCTTTCAATTATTTAGGTCTTTTTTATTTCTTTTAACAATGAGTTGTAGTTTTATGAGTGTGAGTGTTACACATATTGTAGGTCCAAGACGACCAAATATTCCTGAATATTTGGGTTTTATCTGTCATATTTTATTTTCATCACTCTTTTGACACTTTTAGTGACTTTTATTGATATAATCTTCATTTGTAGACCCTCTTCCAGACTTCTCTCTCCTGTCTTTTCTTATCAGGCTGTAGCACACCCTTTAGTATTTCCTGCAAAGCAAGTCTCTTTGTTATAAACTCTCAGTTTCTGTATATCTGTGAATATTCTAAACTCACCTTCATTTTTGAGAGACAATCTTGCTAGATATAAGATTCTTGGCTGGAAGTTTTTCTCTTGCAGTATCTTAACTATATCATACCACTGTCTTCTTTCCTCCATGGTTTCTGATGAGAGATCGGCACTTAATCTTATTGGATATACTTTGTATGTTATTCATTGCTTTTGTCTTGCTGATCTCAGAATTCTCTATTTGTCTTTGGCATTTGACATTCTCATTAGTATGTGTCTCAGAGTTGGTCAATTCAGATTTTTTTTGGATGGAGGTACATCATGGTTCTTGGACATGGAAATCTATATCCTTCAATAAGGTTGGGAAATTTTCTACCATTATTTCTTCAAATATTCCTTCTGCCCCCTTTCCCTTCTCTTCTCCTTCTGGGACACCCATGACATAAATGTTTGCCCATCTCTTGCTATCCTTTAGTTCCCTGAGACCTTGTTCAAGTTTTTCCAATCTTTTCTTAGTCTGTTCTTTTGTATGTTCACTTTCAGATGCCATTTCTTCAAGCTCAGCAATCTTTTCTTCTGCCTCATCAAATCTGCTATTATATGATTCCAGTGTATTTTTAATTTCATTTATTGAACCTTTCATTCTCATAAGATCTGCTGTTTTTCTATGTATGCTTTCAAATTATTCTTTGTGTTCATCCAATGTCTTCTTAATATCCTTAATGCCTTTAGCCATCTTATTGAATTTATTAAGGAGATTTGTTTGAACATCTATGATTAGATGTATCAACTCCTTTATGTCATCTGGAGCCTTATCTTGTTCCTTTAACTGGGCCATATCTTTCTGTTTCTTGGTGTGGATTGTAATTTTTTGTTGGTGTCTTGGCATCTGGCTTACTAGAGTATTTATTCTGGGTGCAGTTTTTCTCTTTAGTTAAGGGCCTCCTGCCCTTTCTCCCTTGCTGGTTGTGTAGTAGGAGCCAAGGATGTGGTTGGTGTTATAAGCTGTAGAGGCTCAAGCTACCCTCAGTGCCCCAAGGACTAATGAAGCTTCTCCCCACTTTCTCCTTTACCAGGGGTAAGGACAGAGCCACAGCTGTGTGGAATAATCTAAGTCATGCAGGCCTAGACTTTAGTTGTCCAGAGAGACTGATGAAGTTTCACACCCCTTTCTCTCCTGCCTGGGGCAGGGATGGAGCTGCAGGTGCAAGCAGCAATCTATACAGTGTAGGTCCAAGATGACCACCATTGCCCTGGTTGACTTCTGCTTATTCAGTCTGTGTCAGATAAATGTACCTGCAGTTTACTGGACAGGCTGGTGCAGGGCCCGTCAGCTTCCTTCCTGCTAGAGGTGGGGCTGAAGCTTAGGCTAGGGCTGCAGGCAAATCTGGGCGAGAGAAACCGGTCTCTACTGTCACTGTGATTTTCAGTCTGCCCGGCTTCCCCTAATGCTAGGGGTGGAGTAAAAATGGCAGCTATGGGACTCCTTCTGACTTAGAAAGGCTCAAATTTTAGCTGTTCTTAGGGTTATACTTTAGCCAGCCGAATTGACTAATCAATAGCTGAAATTGGTGACCAATCATCTCTTCCTCCTCTGTTTTTGGGAAATGGAGCTTCCAATTCCTGCCACAGAATAGCTCCTGGGCTGGCTTACGCTGCCAAAGAAGGAAGATCACTGGCCTCTGTGGTGTGGCCTGTAATTTCCTGGAGAGCCTGGCACAGAACCCCCCAGCTTTCTCCCTGCCCAAGCTGGGCCTGGGGTTTATGTTAAAGCAGCCATCTAATATAGATGGAAAAAAGCTGGTCCCTACCAGCACTGTGATTTTCAGTCACCCCACTTCCAATCATGTCAGGCACAGAGTTAAGATGGTGACCACCGGCATTTTTCTGACTTGGACAGGTTCAAAATTAGCCCGCCAAATATACTAATCAGTAGCTGAAATTGGTGCCCAACAGTCTTTTCTTCCCCCATATTGGGAAGTGGAGCTTTCAATTCCAGCCGCAGAACATCTCCAGAGGGGGCTTGTGCCTCCTGTGGAGAATGGGCACCGGCCTCCATGACATGGAATGCTCTACTTAGAAATCTTCTCTGCAGATGGGCAGTCTCCTCCTTCCATTCTTTCAAGGATGTTGCAGGATACACTTCTGGTTTCCTGCAGCACCCAATTCAGTGCTCTAGTTAGTTGTGGATGGTCACCAATTGCCCCATAACAGGAGCTGATTCTCAGAGCTCTTTACTCTGCCACCATCTTGCTGGTTGTCAGGATTTTTCTTAAGTGAATTTGACCAACTGACCCTGCATTGAATCTCCATTCAGCACAGAAACATAGGAAAGCCCAGACTGAAACACCTCTGTGGAAAGGTGTGCTAATGAATGCCATCTGCTCTAAGTTGCATGGACAAAACTGTTTTCTGCTCTCTTTCTATACTAACCCCTCGGAGAAAAACTGTGTCAAACCAGAAAGTCCCTGGTCCAATTTTGATAACTTAAGCCAGGCAGTTTTAAAGATTTAGAGCTGTCATAAAATTAGACAAGAGAGAGAAATTGGCCATCAAAATAATTTCACCAACATATTCAGATGCTTAAGCATAAGCAAAAAAATTACAAGCCATATTAAGAAACAGGAAGAGATGGCCCAGCCAAAAGAACTAATCAAATATCCTGTAGAGATACATGATTTAAGACAATTAATCAATGATAATCACAAAACCCTCTTATATGACTTCAAAGAATTTAAAGAAAATATGAAAAAAGAAATAGAGAATATTAAGAAGACATTGGGTGAGCATACAGAACAATTTGAAAGCCTGCAAAATAAGTAACTGACCTTATGGAAATGAAAGACACAATGGATGAGATTAAAAATGCATTAGAGACACATAAGAGCAGATTTAAATTGCTTGAAGAAAGAATTAATAATTTCAAAGACAGAACATCTGAACTGGAAAAGAGAGCAGAGCAGAAAGAGAAGAGAATGAATAAAATGGAACAGAGTCTCAGAGAAATGAATGATAATTCAAAACTCATAAACATTTGCATTATCAGTGTCCCAGAAGGAGAAGAGAACAGGAAAGAGGCAGAAATATTTGAGGAAATAACGACCACAGATTTCTGAAACATTATGAAAGACATAAATATCAATATCCAAAAAGGACGATGCATCCCAAACAGAATAAATCCAAACAGAACTACACTGAGACACCTACTATTCAGAATGACAAATATCAGAGATAAAGAGAGGATTCTGAAAGAAGATAGAGAATAGCAAACATCATATACAAGGGAGACTCGATAAGATTAAGTGCCAACCTCTCATCAGAAACCATGGAGGTGAGAATAAAATGCTATGTATTTTAGGTACTGAAAGAAAAACTGCCAGCTTAGAACTCAGTATCTGGCAAAACTGTCCTTTAAAAAGGAGAATAAATTCAAAGTCTTCAGAGACAAACAAAACTGAAAGAAGTTCTAGATAGAAAAATTAGCGTGGATAAAGAAATAAAAGACACCTAAATATGAAAGGAAGAAGTAACACTTTCATTATTTGTAAATGATAGGATCCTATATCTAGAATCTCTGGGAAAATCCACAAGAAAGCTACTAGAACCATTAGATGAGTTCTGCAAAGTAGGGAGATACAAGATTAATACACAAACATCAATAGACTTTCTATAAACTACAGATGTGCAATATGAAGAGGAAATCAGAAAAAATTCCATTTATAATAGCAACTAAAAAAATGAAATATTTAGGAATAAACTTAATCAAAGGCACAAAAAGGACCTTTATTCAGAAAACTACCAAACATTGCTAAAAGAAACTGAAGAAGACTGAAATAAATGGAAGGATATTCCATGTTCATGGATTGGAAGACTAAATATCTTAAGATGTCAGTTCTACCCAAACTGATTTACATATTCAATGCAATCCCAATAAAAATCCCAAAAACATTTTTGCAGAAGTGGAAAAACCAATTATTTAATTTATTTGAAAGAGTAACTGTCCCCAAATATCCAAAAAATCTTAAAAAGGAAGAATAAGTTTGAAGGACTCCCTCTTCTGGACTTTAAGGCATATTACTTTCCTACAGTGGTAAAAACAGCATGGTACTGGCATAAAGACAACACACTGACCAATGGAAATGAATGAAGAAATCAGAGATAGGCACTCATGTCTAGAATCAAGTGATTTTTGACAATGTGAGCCAGAACAGTCTATCATAAATCATGTTGGGAGAACTCAATATTCATATCCAAAAGATAAAAAGAAGATCCCTATCTCATAACATATACAAAAATTAATTTAAATTGGATCAAGGGCCAAAACACAAAAGCAACAAACATGAAATTCCTAGTAGAAAATGTAGGAAAATGACTTCAAGATCTTGTGGTGGGTGGTAGTTTCGTACACCTTATACCCGAAGCACAAGCAACAAAAGAAAACATTTATAAATGGGACTTCTTCAAAATCCAACACTTTTGCACCTCAAAGGTCTTTGTAAAAAGGGTGAAAAGTCAGCCAACTCAGTTTGAAAAACTATGGCAATCACATATCTGGTAACAATTTCATATTCATGATATACAAGGAGAACATACAATTCAACAATAAAAAACAAACAACTCAGTTAGAAAATGTGCAATAGATTTGAAAACACAATTGTCTAAAGAAAAAATACAAATGGTGAAGAAACACAAGAAAAAATGCTCAACATCATTATTGATTAAGGAAATGCTAATCAAAACTATAATGTGATATCATTTCACACCTATTAGAGACTGGCTGCTATTAAAAAGTCAGAAAACTAGAAATTGTTGGAGAGGGTGTGGAGAGATAAGAATGCTCATTCACTGTTGGTGGGAATGTAGAATGGTAGAGCCACTGTGGAGTACCATTTGGCAGTTCCTAAGGAAGTTGAATATGGACTTGCCAACTGACCCGGTAATACCATTATTAGATACATACTCAGAAGAACTGAGAGCAGTGACATGAACAGACATCTGCACAATGATGTTCATTGTGACATTATTCATGATTGCCAAAAGTTGGAAACAACCCAGATGTCCATCAATTGATTAATTGATTAACAAACTGTGGTGTATACAGAAGATGGAATATTATGTAGCAGTATGAGGAAATGAAATTGTGAAGCATATGACAACATGGATGAACCTGGAGGACATTATGGTGAGTGAAGCAAACCAGGTACAGAAGGACAAATGCTGTATGATTGCATTATTATGAACTAAATATAAAATGTAAACTCATGGATTTAATAATTAGAATATGTCACCAGTAAATAAATGAGTTCAGAGACTAGAAAGCTGAGGTTTACTCTGTGCACAATTGATTAAAATGTTGTTTGTAGATCTTTGGAAATGAATAGAAATAGTGAAAGCATATTGTGGTGCTTATAACTAGCAATGATATTGTATGAGAGTGGTTGAAAGGGAAAGTCTAAGGTCATGTATATTACTAGAAAGAAAGCTAAAAACTATAACATGGTACAATATAAGACAGTAAAATCTCACGTAAAACATGAATATAGGTGATATTGCATATATAGGACTATTTTTACAATAAAGAAATATAAATATACTAGAAAGAAAGAAAAGGAATAACTTATGTACAGCAGGGGAAGCATAGAGAGAATGAAAGGTGATGAATTTTGCTTTTTTTCTTTGTTGTTTATTATTATTATTGCTGGAATAATGAAAGTGCTCTAAGAATAATCAAAGTGATGAATGCACAATTATGTGATTACACCAAATACCACTGATTGTACACTTTGGATGGATTTGTATGTGTGTGTGTGTGTGTGTGTGTGTATATATATATATACACTAATGTTTTACAACACTCATGTATCATTTCAGGTAAGACAACTGGTTTGCAATATTTCTTCAATTTGGAATCTAATTCTCTGAAAAGCATTGTGTTCCATTTATATTCTTGAGTCTTATTTTTTATTTGTATGTCTTTGCCATCTCTATTTTCTTTTCAGTGTTGAAATATCTGCTTTGTCCTGTTTTTTTTTAATCAAAAGTTATCAATCAATACATACCATGACTGTAACACCTTCATATTTAACTGTTCATTTGTTAATTTTTCATACTCAATGTATGTAGCCAAACTATTAAATATTAGAACTCTTGTTTTAGAGGATTTTTTATGATATTTAAATAATTTGTTTAGGATATTGACATATTTGATTTGTTAAAATGATATTCAAAAGGAATTTTGACATTCTTTACTGTTCAGTTTGTAACTTTATGGTAAAAGACTGGGAACTCATAGTGAGTTCTGGGAAATTGGTGCCGAAATAGGTAGGCAGATTCTGTCCCTCTCTCACACACACACACAAAAGTGTAGAGAAGGCAGGGATCTATCTAATGGAACTGCTTTGGATATATAAAGAATGGGAAGGTACTCTGATCATCTAAGAGGGTAGTGAAAAGATTAAGAAACCAAAGTAAAATATGAGTTTCTTACCCCTGTTCCCGGAAATGGCACATATACCCTGCCTTCAGGGCAAGTATATTTGGTGAAGTCCCTGTCTCATTGCTCTGAACAGAGTGTGAGGGGGCATTCCCTGGAAGGAAGAGAGGTATGGGAAGGTGGAAAGTGCTTTCTTTGTGGTGAGCTTGGCCAGCCAAGCCCCCTTTGAATGTAATAAGGGACCCTGAACCGAAGAGGAGAGGGAAGGAGGCATCTGCTCAGGCAGGCTGTCATACTCAGCTGCCCCAGGAAAGAGAGGTACTTGATTAGAGTGGGGTGGGGACAGGCCCCTAATCAGCAGGACTCTAGCAAACTGAAGAAGTATTAAATGCCTAGGGGAAAGGGGAAAGATAGCTTTCTGAAGGCCAATTAACCCAAGGAGACAATTTAGCTCAGTGGCGGAATTTTCACCTTACAAACATGAGGTCCCTGGTTCCATTCCCAGGTTATCTTAGAGAAGTGATCCAGAGAGTGATCCAACAGGTTATCAGACATCCAGCTGATATATTATGACAGGGAACATATAGACATTCTTGTTGTATTAGGTTTCCTTGGATCTGTTATTTTTTTTTAAAGACTACTTTTTTTTGTTTCCTTATTTTACTTACTAAATCCTAGTACAGCACCTGTAGAGGGCAGACTACAGGATGACTGATTGATGAACATCTGCAGCTTGAGAAAATGCTTAGGGGCCAAAGAGGGAAAGCTGATAATCCTTATTAGTTTTAATTTAATTTTTTAGTTACTGCTGTATTATTTCTTCTTTGTTGTGTTTCCCCTTTCTTTGTTTGTCCTTTTTTTCTTTTACTGATTTTTTTATACCGACATTTCTTTTCTTTCCTTCATTTTTCTATCTTGTTTTTTGTTGATTTCTTTCATTCCACCTCTTTTTGTTTGGTCTTTAATTTTTCTTGTTTTTATTTCTCTCTCTCTTCTTCTTTGTTTCCATTTCTTTACTGTTTTCTTTTTTCTCCTCCTCTTTTCTCATCATTCTGGCCTTATAATTCATTCTATATATTTTTCTTTATTTTGTTTCTCATTTTATTGTTTCTATTCAACTTTTTTATTCTTATTCCTCTGCAATTTTATGATTTCTTATTTGTGTTAATTATTTATTTTCCTAGGCCTTGTACAATCTCCCTTCTACCATTTATTATTATTATTACTATTATTTTTCTCTTCTTATCTCTTTCTTTTTCTCTGCTCCTAATTTTTTCCCCATGGGAACATAGACAACAGTATGGAAATAGAATAAGAGGAATGAAGTGTCAAAGTGTACCTTTACCCCTCCCCCTGCACACAAACAATAAAATAAAACTCTGAAGTAAAAAGAGAAGCTAACCAACCAAATAAAACCATCAAAACAAGCAGATGCTTTGAGCCCAAAACAAAATTACAAGCCATAATAAGAAACAGGAAGACATGGCTGAGTATAATAAACAAATTAAAATACAGGAGGAGATGCAGAACATGGAACACCTAATCAGAGATCTCCAAACAAATTTCGTGAATCAACTTAATGAAGTGAGGGACAAGATTAAGGATGTTAAGGAGACACTGGGAGAACATACTGAAGAAATTGTAAACATGCATAAAGATAATGGATATGATGGTGATGAATAGCACAAAGCAAGAGATCAAAAAAACACTGAAAGTACATAACAGCAGATTTGAAGAGGCAGAGGAAAGAATCAATGATGTGGAAGACAGTACAGCTGAAATTAGTCAGATAGTATAACATGTAGATAAAAAGATCCAGCATGGATTTAGGGATTTGAATGGCACCATGAAACACACAAGCATATGCATTATAGGTACCCCAGAGAGAGAAGAGAAGAGAATGGGGGCAAACAGAGTGTTGGAGGAAATAATGGCTGTAAAGTTCCCAGCTCTATTGAGGGACATGGACGTACATGTCCAGGAGGTGCAACAAATCCCAAACAATGTAAATCCTAACAGGTCTACCCTAATACATATACTTGTCAAATTGTCAAATGCCCAAGAAAAAGAGAAAATAAAGAAAACAACAAGAGAAAAGAGATCCATCACATACAAGGGAAGCTCAATAAGTTGAAGTGCTGATTTCTCATCTGAAAAAAATTGAGGCAAGAAGGCAGTGGTATGACATAGTTAAGAGGAAAAAAAACAAAAAACAAACTTCCAGCCAAGAATTCTCTATCCAGCAAAGCTGGCATTCAAAATGAGGGAGAGTTCAAAATATTTACAGGTAAACAGCAGTAAGGAGAGTTTTCAATAGAAAACTGGCCCTTCACGAAATACTAAAGGGAGCTCTGCTTGTCAAAAGGAAAAAGAGAAAAGAGAGTTGGAGGAGAGTATAAGAAAAACTAAAAAAAAAGAGAAATATAAACACATTTAGGAATACATAAACCTAAAGAAAATATGGCTAATGTAAGTAATTCCTTGACAGTAATAAGGCTGAATGTCAATGGATTAAAATATCAAATCAAGAGACACAGATTGATAGAATGCATAAATAAATATGACCCATCTATATGATGTCTTCAAGAAACCCAACTTAGAACCAGGGATGGAAAGAGGCTGAAATTGAATGTTGGAAAACAAATTTACATAGAAACAGTAATCATAAAAAAGCAGGATAATAGAACTAATAAAGGACAAAATAGACTTTAAAAGAAAAATATTGTAGGAGACAAAGAAGACCACTATTTATTAATAAAAGGGGTAATCTATCAAGAAGAAAGAACAATCATAAACATTTAATCACCTAACAAGGGTGCCTCCAAATATATAAGGCAAATATTGAAAAAATTAAGTGGAGAAATAGATGCCTCTATAATTATAGTGGAGGACTTTGATACACCATTATCACCATTAGACAGACATCTTAAAAGATAATAAATAAAGACACAAAGAACTTGAATACTTTAAGGGATATGGACCTAATAGACATATACAGAATATTATGTGCAAATACGCTGGGATATACATTCTTCTCAAGTGAACATGGATCATTCTTCAGGATAGACCACATGCTAGGCCAAAGAATAATTCTCACTGAATTTAGAAAAATTGAAATTATACAACATAATTTCTCTGACCACAATGGAATGAAGCTGGTAATCAGTAATGGCTCGAGAAGCAGATTAGGCACAAAGATATGGAAGTTTAAAAGAAAACTCTTAGACAATCAGTAGGTCAAGGAGGAAATTGCAAAAAAATCAGTAACTACATTGAAACGAATGAAAATGACAACAAAACGTTATCAAAACCTATGTGATGAATGAAGAGCAGTACTGAGGTGGAAATTCATAGCCATAAAAGCCTATATTTAAAAAGAAGAAAAAGGTAAACTCAAGAGACCTAATTGCACACCTGATGGAATTAGAAAAAGAACAGCAAACTAACCCCAAAGGAGGCAGGAAAAAAAAAAAAAA
>JAQZBX010093777.1:0-12117 GCA_029593785.1 Cabassous unicinctus | reverse complement strand
AGGGGCTGCAGTGAAATCAGATGAGTCATTGTATGATTTAGCAGTTGTACTCACTTATCCTTGCCAGTTTGTTTTGTTCCCACTTAATTCCCAGCTTCCTAGAATCTTTCTAATGAAAAATCAGCTTTGAAAAATTGCTAACCAATCAAACTGCCTTCAGTGAGTCATAATCTCCTTCTGTAGCACTGATTTATTAAGTTCTTTGAATGCTGTATTTTGCTAAGTTACCTCTGGGAAATATTTTGTCAGTTTTAAGAGAAGGAAAAAATGCACACAGATATTAACTGACATGATAGACCATTTCTTCTCAGTGTGTTGTTGAAAAATCAGGTTGAGGCTATAGATCCAAGCTTTGATTTTTCCTTCCCATCTCTCTGATCCTTCTTTCCAGAATTCTTTCCAAGGAAGTATTTTGAGGTATCCATACAAAAGGCATTATATAAACTCAATTTGTCCAACTCATCTATGACCTGTGCATAGGGGAGAGGATGGGTTTTTCTGCTGGCTTCATAGAGAAGAGAAGAGAAGAGAATCCTTCTTATCCAAACCTGCATTTGTAACTGTGGGGTTTTGGCTGCTCTTTTATATAGTGGCCAAGTGCAGAGAAGGCCCAGTAATTCTGACACCTCCTATAACTTTGCTAGAATACTCCATGGCGCTATACATTTCTCCAGAGCTCTCATTCCAAGGCACTGAAGATAGATACATAGTGGGAATATTTTCAGTTAATGCACAGCCAAAGAACAAGGTAGTAAAAATGACAAAGCAATTACACATGTTTAGCCTCTTACAAAGATGGAAAGAACCTCTTCCCACATAGCAGGGCTGCCATCTTGGGCTGGAGGAATGTGGCAGATACAGGGTTTCTCTGAGATTTACTCTGACTTTCCTCCCTGAAGTGTTGTGGCATAGGTAACTTAGCATCCCTCAAGTCTTACTGCCCTTTCCTTAAATTAAACTGTAAGCTAGATTCAGCTAATCATGAGACATGGCCAGGAAACAATTGCCTAAGAATAAGTAGATCTTAAAGTCAGTAAAACTGTAACTATCTGACCTTTACCTCCTTGCATAAACAATACAAATATTTGCTTCGTTGATTGTGATCAAAGAAGCATTCTGTAGAAGTCACATGCACCTTTATATGCCTTGATAAACATCTTTAAATGTTAGGTAACTTTAATCTTGAGCAAAGTTCTGCATTCTTTTAGAGCTATGCTTATGCCTTGCTTGCACTTAGCAACCATGATAAAAGACACACCACCTTCTCAGTAGGCAGGGACAATGGAGCTTGGAACTGTTGTCTATCCTCCGCCACCAAGGATGAGGACCCCAAGTAAGCCCCCCAATAAATGCTCATTTACTCACCAAGCTGGACTTGTTTGAGTCATTCTTTGGTTTGACATATCTCTCATAGTTAGGAAGCTGTCATTTTATATACCTCCTTGCTATACTCAGGACAAGTGTGGAGGAACCACCATAGCCACAAAAGCAGAGGGCACCCACAAGATGCTTTCCAAGGGGGAAAACACCTGACCTTATCCATGCAGACCTAAAGAGTAATGGGGCAGTCAATGGTGGGGGCAGGGCCTGAGGATGAAGCTGACTACACCACCATTTTGGGCCAATACTGTGCTACTATCTTGCTCCTCAGTAGCAGTTTCTGCCATCTCCAAGGGAGGCTACATTGCTTGTTTCTTCCTGAGTGTGTGTGTGGTGTATATGCACACATACATACATTTCTATATACATGCATGTATGCACATATATACATACACACGCATATATTGAACATATACAATATATAGGACATTGAACATACATGTTATTTATAATATATACTTGACATATATATTTGGCAGATCTTGATTTAATATACATTTGGCAGATTCTCTGTTCACAGTCTGAGAAATAACCTTCTTTTCTTCAACAGACAATAAGGTACTCAAATCAAACAAGATAATGGTGCACAAAGATCTAACTCAGACTTTCCCACCTAGGGTTCTTTGAGAGAACTATTATCTAATGCCCTAAGGCCTTCATTGTACATAATGAATTAACTCTGCTCTGTATCTATATGCTAGCTATGCATTAACTTGTCTCCATGCATTCAAACAGTACTAGTTATGCACCATCCTTGGTACCATCCTTGGGAGAATTGAGAAATAACTCCTGACATGATTTTCTGTGTGCTCTTGTGTCCTTTACTAAAAGTCATGGCCTTAGATTGTGATGAGTTGCCTCTTTTCCTATTTAGAGTGGTGGAAAGTAAGCAGTGGAAAAGCAAATGAGAGAATACATCACCTGAGCATTGCTGGAGCTGACTTGACAGCTTCTTCCCTTCTTCCCTCTAGTCTCTGCTCTCACTTCCTGAGAATGAGAAGACTTTCTACTTAGACAATGAATGAGCACCAGAATGAAGGTGCATTTGCAGCATCGAAAGTGCGTTCTGGAAGCATTTCAACTTGGCTGCAAATGAAGTATGTTAGATTCACTCACCTGGGGAAAGACTTAAAACCATCTATTTATGTAGTAATATAAACTATGCTTCACTTTATAACTTGCAAATGCTGCCCATGTAATCAAAACAACCTAAGAATAAAGGTCTAAAGAAGGTCTGCTTTAAAATATGATGAATTATTTATGCTTCAAGGGAGTAACGTTTTCTTTCTTTTATGCATCTGATGCTTGGCAGCCTTGTCTGACTAGCAGTTCAGAGAATGGAACTAATAATATCTATCATTAGTAAAAAACAGAACAAAACACCATTCCTTCAACATATATGGTGTGACTACTACATACCAGGCACTACAGATTAAGTGGAATCATAAATATAATTGTAGCTAAAAAGAATTAGAATGATAATAATAACATTAATAGTTGCTGTTTACCTCCCTAGTATTCATTTTCACTTCTCCAACAACAGCTCCTGATTCCCATTGCAGATTCACAACTCCTCCCACTAGACGTTCCTCCCACTTGTTCTAAGGCCCAAACACGTGACTAAAGCCCAAGTCAATGAATGTGTTGCATATTCCTTGGTCCACACGATTGGTTCATGGTCAGGCACATGAGCTAAACAGGTCCAATCAGAGTCAATTTCAGGATTTTTCAGAAGCAACCGAAAAGAACCTTTTCATTTTGAGCTGGAACTTGAGAAAATGTAAGGCTAGAGGGGCTCCAGTAATATTTTCACCAGGAGGGAAATCAAATGTAAAACAGTAGGCAGCAAAATAAAGAGGCAGAGAGAAACTGAGTCCTGAGGACCTGGTTTTAGCTGTTAAGTAAAATAAAATAGCCACCTACCAAAGGATTTTCCAAAGGACAAAAACAATTGACCTTCAGGGACTTTCCAAACAAATGGAACAATGGAACTCTCCCTACAGAATTGTAGATAACTAACACCTGGTGACAGACCAGTTTTGATCCAGTAGAGAGAGCTTATAAGAATGGACAAGCATACCATACTAATCAACGTATATCTGCTTCCCACTTTGTAATATGTCCCCCATTATGTAAAATGGAAACTTAACGTCCGCCAATCACAACATTTCCTCACAGCTTCCCCTTTCCACTCCCTTGGAGGAGCTCCTTACCACTTTCACTTTGGTGCTGCCCAATTTGTGAATCATTTGTTACCCAAATAAACTTAACAAAAAATTTTAAATGCTTCAGTTTATCATTGACAGCATTAAATCCAGCCATGTCTGAAGCCAGCCCAGCTCCTGGGCTTTCAGCTTCCTGAGCCAGTAAATTCATGCTTTGACTTAAGCCAGTTTGAGTTTGGTTTTATGTCACTTGAAATGATGAAAGAACTAATGCATATAACTGATGATGCTGATAATAACAATAATAAAAAGATAGTGGGGGAGAAGCCAATAAAGACTATGTAAAGAGAGAATAATATTAGAGATCAAGACCTTATAGATTTTGTAGGAACCTTGCCTTAACATCCAGAAAAGGCCATTTAGATCGTTTGGCTTACTCTAAAACCAAATAGAATCAATTTGGCCCCAGTGGGACACATGAAACAGAAAACATACAAAAGTAACTAACTGTCTTGGGCTATAGAAGAGCAGGACACATTCCTGGTCCATGTGGGAGACCCCATAGAATGAATAGAGTTTAAAAAGAAAAGAAAAAAAAGGAAGATTCAAACTATCTTCGTGCAATCAATAGGGGCATTTATGTTGGGTACTTGCTATGGAGAGTGTGAATATCCTTAAAGAAATAATGTCAGAATGATAAATAAAAAAAGATCCTTAAGAGTCTGAGGCAAGACAAGAAAAAAATGAAAACAAAAAACCAAAAAGACAAAATAAAAGAGTCTGAGGTATTGGAGATCAGAGACAAAGTCATACTTTCTTGCATCCCTGAAGTATAGCCACAAGGAAGGATTGCTTAAGGTGAAGGTAAACAGATTATTATTTGGGTACCACTATGTTAAATCAGTTGTGTTCTGACATAAACCCAGTTCTTATCCTCTAAAATGAATCAGAAATTTCACTGAATTCAGAAGTCCACTTCCCCAATGGCACTTTCATGTATCATGTATCTCAGGGAAACACATGGAGCTCAGCAGTTTACCCTCTTTTAGAAATGTACTTATATTTTAATACTCAGTTCCAAAGCCTTGCTGGCTAGGACACTGCTTATAAATTTCTTCACTTAGTAGATTTTCCCAAGTAATATCAAAGAGAAGTGCCAATAACTGGGAAAGAACTCTCCTCCAGGATTCTAAGACTCTCTAACGGGTTCCCAATTTGTACTACATTATTTGTCAGAAAACAGAGATAGGACCTGGTGTGAAGGAGTATTCTCTCCACTGAGATATTAACACCTTCCTTTGTAAATCATACCTCTGTATATTTATCTATAGGCAATAAATATTATCCCTTAAGTATGGACACCTTTGACTTTTAAAAACCATATTGCTGGCACACCTCAACCAAAGTGGCAGAGTGTGAAACTTCAGGGGTCCATCCAACCAAAGAGGATTTAAACAACCAGAAGAACTGGCAGAAACATCTTTATCTAAGCTCCAGAAAACAGTTAAAGGACTGTAGTAACAGGGCAAGTGTGGGATCATGAAAAAGCCTTCTTAAAAGCAGTAGGCTCCCATGGTGCTTTGGCTGACTCTTCTCCCAACTTTCACTGGCTCAGAGCAGAGTTGGCCTACATTCCCAAAGCAGATACCTGGTCCTGGTTCCAGAAGGAGCAGAGTAACCCTCATGCACATACTGGGAGCATGTATAGTCTGGACAAATTGTTTGGTGATGGCCTGAGGGACTTGCTGTCCCAGAACTTGCCTTGCATGTAGATGGCAGTACACAGAGCACTCCTACAGAATGCTGTGGGAGAGCCGGCAAGTTGTGCTGCCTGGGCCAATGGATTGCTGGCTATAAGATATAGAGTGCAGTTCCCAGGACCATGGGGAAACTGTTTCCTAAGGAAGAGGGGAGATTTGTATCCATGTAAAGGGAGGAATTTCTAGGACCACATGTGTCTCAAGACAAGATACTTGTATAGAAAGGATCAGGGAGTCCCCTGGGCTTGGCTTGGAGCTAGTCTCTAATCTCATTATATGGATAAGCTCTGAAGGAGAGCCCTCACACAGATCAATCTGCAAAGACTAGGAAAGGTATTTTCTTCCCCCCTCCCCTCCCTTTTTTTCTTGTTAGCACCTTGTATTCAAGGAAAGCTCTGTTATAATACTGGCTGGATACAAGCTTAAGGAACACACACCTCAGATCTAAGTTCCAGAGATAACACATTAAAATATCAAAATGTCCAGGTTACAGCAAAAGGTTACAAAACACAAAGAAACAGGAAGTGGTGGCCCAGGCAAAGAAGAAGATTAAAGCATTAGATACCATCAATGAGGATAATCAGAACTGGAACACAATAGACAAAGACTTTAAAAATGGTATTAAGCATTTCTAAAGAACTAAAGGAAATCAGGAAAATAATAGATGAACATGAAGCGAATATCAAAATAGAGATGGAAATTATGGAAAGAAACAAAACAGAGGTAAGACCATAGTTAAAGAAACTAAAAATTCCCTAGGAGGGTCCAACAGCATTTTGGATCTGGCAGAAGAAAGATCCAGGGAACTCGAAGATAAGACAATTGATATCATTCAGTATAAAGAGCAGAAGAAAAAAAAAGCATGGAAAAAAGGAAAGGGTACCTGAGGAACCTGTGGGACACCATCAAATGCACCAATATGCACATTTTTGGTGTCCCAGAAGGAGAAGAAAGAGAGAAAGGGGCAGAGAGAACATTCAAAGACATAAGGGCTGACAACTTCCCAAATTTAATGAAAGACACGAATATACACATCTAAGACACTCAGAAAACCCCAAACAGGATAAACCCAAATAGACCCATACTAGAGCATATTATAATCAAACTGTTATTAGGCCCCAAAGCTGGGCCTTTGAGGATAACCAAAGATGTAGAGGAAAAAAACTTCACGAGAGTTAGGTAGAACTTATATTTATTGCGTCTGCAGAGGCAAGGAATCAAGCTCAGTCTAAAGTGACTCAGACCTGACTCCCTGTGCTGCAGTTTCACTCTTGCTTAAATACCTAAGTTTCTACTTAGTATTTGCTTTGATTATGCATTAGCTTTTATGCATATGGATGAACATACATAGTTAGTTATATAATTGTATGATTAGCATTTCAGGAAATCACTCTTGCACATACATTGCATGATCAAAAAAGGGGCAGGTAACTCCACCCCTGGGTGGGAATTTTACTATGCTAATTAAGCAAGTTGAAGTGAAGATAGCCAGGGACTTCTGTGCAGGTCCGGTCAACAGGTTGAAGCTGGTTTTCATACTTCATTGCTTCAACAAGATGTTCTCGACCACAAGAAATGGAATTTGACACCAAGAGAGGGTTGCATCTCATTACCTTCTAATTTATATATAATTCTTTCCTTTGTATCTTAGCAACAGGGAGAGAAAGGGGAATAAGCAAGCTACTTTCAGGTATTCGGTCACCCTACATCCATCACTGTCAAATGCCAAAGACAAAGAGAGAATTCTGAAAGCTGCAAGAAGGAAACAATATGTCACATGCAAGGGAGCTTCAATAAGATTAAATGCTGAATTCTCATTGGAAACAATGGAGGCAAGAAGGCAGTGGGAAGACATACTTAAAGTGCTGAAAGCAAAAAATTGCCAACCAAGAATTCTGCAACTGGCAAAACTGTCTTTCAAAACTGAGGGAGATGAAGACCTACACAATAAACAAGAAAATATTAAACTCCCATCCTGGGGAATCCTGCTAGGTTCTCTCAAGAATATAGACAATGCCAAACAAAAGAAGACAGACCAATATGCCAGGCCCTCAATATTTATGCATGTAGCTATGAACCTGATTCTTCAAAAATTGCAGCCTAGTGGTTACCATGGGTTCCAAGGGGAGGGAGAGGGAAGAATGGTTGGAGCATGGGGCATTTCTGGGGCATTAGAATTGTTCTGCATGATCTTGCAATGATGGATACAGGCCATTATGCATTTTGTTAGAACTTATAAAAGTGTACAGTACAGAATTGAACCATAATGTAAACCATTGACAATGGTTAGTGGCAATGCTTCAATATTTGTTCACCAATTGTAAGATGTTATTAATAGGTGTAAATGTAAGAGGGGGAGGGGTGGGGTATATAGAATCCCTTATGTTTTCTATGTGACTTTTATGTTACCTAAAGCTTCTTTGAAAATAAAGTGAAAAAAAAATAAGACACTGGAGGAACATACAGAAGAAATTGTCCCTGTACATAAAAGATAACAGATCTTATGGGAATGAAAGACACAATGCAAAAAATTTAAAAGTTTTATATATATATATTTTATTTTTATTTTTTATTTTTTATTTTTATTTATTTATTTTTTGGCTTTGTTTTTGGGGAGGTTTTGGATTGCAGAAGAGTCACAACTGTGATGGGGGAGAATCGGTTTTTCGGGGTGTTGGTGAGGGGATGTGTGGGGAAGGGTGCACCTGGGGCATGCCTCTGTGGGATATGAATATGTTCAAGTGGTCATGGGGTGTTGTCTCAGTGGGTGGAGACCAACACAATAACCAAAAAAGTATTGATGTCCCATCCTGGGAAGTCCTGTTACATTCTCTAATAGAGTGGCAAGAATCCCTAGAGTACAACATGGGCAGTACCTAGCAAAGGCAGACAGACCAATACTCCAGGCCCTTGATATTGATGCTTGTACTTATGAACCTTGTTCTTGTGAAATTGAAACTTTAGCCTAGTATTATATATAGCCTAAGAGTTACCTCCTGAAAGCCTCCTTGTTGCTCAAATGTGGCCTCTCTCAAAGCCAAACTCAGCATATAAATGCACTACCAAGTGGGATTTATCCCTATTATGCAAAGCTGGTTCAGCATAAGATAATGAATTAAGTAATATACCACATTAAGAGAATCAAGGAAAAAACATGTTCATCTCAATTTATGCAGAAAGGGCATTTGTCAAAATACTGCACCATTCCTTGATAAAAACACTAAGAACACTAAGAATAGAAGGAAACTTCCACAACATGACAAAAGGTGTATATGTAAAGCCCACAGCTAACATCCTACTTAATGTTGAAAGAGTGAAAGCTTTCCCTCTAAGATCAGGAAGAAGACATGGATGTCCACTGTCACCACTGTTATTCACCTTGTACTGGAAGTTCTTGCCGGAGCAGTTAGGTAAGAAAAAGAAATGAAAGGCATCCAAATTGGAAAGGAAGACGTAAACGTCCCCTATTTGCAGATGATATAACCCTATATACAGAACTGAAAAATCTACAACAAAGCTCCTAGAGCTAATAAATGAATCCAGCAAAGTGTCAGGGTACAAGATCAGCACCCAAAAATCCATGGTGTTTCTAAACACAAACAATTGGAACAAAATATCAGGAAAAAAATTCCACTCACAATAGCAACTAAAATAATCAATATCTAGAAATATATCCAATCAAGGATGTAAAGGACTTATACACAGAAAACTACAAAACATTGCTAAAAAAAATTAGAGAAGACCTACATAAATGGAAAGATACTCTGCATTCATGCATTAGAAGACTAAATGTCATTAAGATGTCAATTCAACTCAAAGAAATTTATAGTTTCAGTGTAATCCCAATCAAAATTCCAACAACCTTCTTTGCAGAAATGGAAAAGCCAATCGTCAAATTTATATGGAAGGGTAAGGGGCCCTGAACAGCTAAAACCATATTGAAAAATGAGAATGAAGTTGGAAGACTCACACTTCCCAATGATGATGGACAACACCCATCCCCCAAAACAGAGAGTATCTACAGCTGCAAGCAAGACAGTTCCACCCATCTGCCCCATGGGATCTAAGCCTCCTCTCAACTGGAAGCAGAGTGGCATTACCATCCCCAAATCTTCAAGACTGATGAATGAACAAGCATAAGGGGGGAATGTAACTATGGACTAAAGCAGACTTATTATTCTAGTAATGGAAGAACTTGTAACATTGATATAAAGACAGTGGTCACCAGAGGTGCTGAGGGGAGGGAGAGGGAAGAATAGGTGTAATGTGGGGCATTTTTGGGATATTGGAATTGTTCTGCCTGACATTGCAATGAAAAATAGGCTATTATACATTTTGTCAAAACCTTTAAAATTATGCCAAGCAAAGTGTAAACCATAATGTTTACACTTAACCCATAGACCAGGGTTAGTAGCAATGCTTCAATACATGTTCATGAATTGTAACAAATGTGCCACAATAATGAAAGATGTTGTTAATGGGGAAAAGTGTGGGAGGGGGAGGGGTTGAGGTATATGGGAATCCTCCTATATTTTCGATGTAACATTTATGTAATCTAAAACTTCTTTAAAAATGATAATAATAATAAAAAGAAAAAAATGTGAAAAAAAAAAAAACATACCAGAAAAACTGAAGGAGAGATGAAGACATTCCCAGAAAACAAAAGCTGAGGGAGTTCATCACTCCCAGATCCACCCTATAGAAAAGGCTAAAGAAAGTTCTGCAGTTGAAAGGAAGGGACAGTAGACAATAGATTGAAGCCACATGAAGAAATAAAGATTTCCCGTGAGGGTAATCACATGGGTAAATATAAGTGCCAGTGCTATTTTATTTTTCGCTTTTAAGTCCACTTTTTACTTCCTAGAGGATCTAAAAGACAAATGCATAAAATGTAGGGATATATCAGTTGGTTTTGGACACATAATATACAAACATGTAATGTGTGACAAGAACTGCATAAAGGTGGGCAATGGAGAGTTTCAGGAACATAGTTTGTGTATACTATTAAGTTGGCATCAAAGCAAATGAGAATATTATAGATTTAGGATGTTAAACTTAAGCCCCATGGTAATTATAAGGAAAATAAACCTTGAATATGCAAACTTATAGAGACAGAAATTAGAGTACAGGTTGCCAGGGATGGGAGGCAAAGGGAATAGAGAGTTAATGCATAATGAGTATATGGTTTCTGTTTGGGAGATGGAAAAGTTTTAGTAGTAGAAGGTGGTGACATTACTGCAATACTGCAAATATAACTAATCCCATTGAACGGCAGGTACCCTTCCTATGTGCTTCAACTCTGTCATCTTACGTTTTAACACCCTGTATCAGTCAGCCAAAGGGGTGCTGATGCAAAATACCAGAAATCTGTTGGGTTTTATAAAGAGTATTTATTTGGGGTAGAAGCTTACAATTACCAGGCCATAAAGTGTAAGTTACTTTTCTCACCAAAGTCTGTTGCCACATGTTGGAGCAAGATGGCTGCCAACATCTGCAAGGGTTCAGCCTCCTCTTCCTCTGAAGGCTCTGTGGTCCCAGCTTCTTCCAATATCAGCTGTAGGCCAGGATAAGTCTCTCTCCTGGGGGTGCTTTCTCTCTGGATTCAGTTGTTCTCTCTGGACCAGTTGACTCTGGTCTCTGCAGCTGCAAACTATCAGGCAAATGGCTCATTTCTCTTCCCAGGGCCTCTGCCATGTCTAATGGAGACTTCTCTCTTTCCTCAGGTATCTGCTTCTCTTTGTGTTTACTTCCCGGGGCTACAACATCAAAAAACTCCAACTTTCTCTTCTGCCATGTCATTTTTAATGTCCTACTGATGTGACCCAATCAAAGTCCTAATCATAATTTAATCAAGTAAAAGTGAAACCTCTGAAGTTAATACAATCTAATACACCCAGAGGACAAGACCAGTTTACAAACATAATCAATATCTATTTTTGGAATTCATAAATAATACCAAACTGCTACAAACTCCTTCCCCTTCTATCCCAAACATATATAAACATTCACTGGAGACAGTCTGACTCTGGTTGTTGTGTTTTCCAAAACCCAGCTCATACCCTGGTGGTAAATCTGTCCCTGGTGGGGAGGGAGTGGAGTGCCTCCACTCTGGCAGTGCACAAATACACAGGGGTGCTGTACATTGAATATGTCCCTGCATTGGTCACAGATTCAGACCCAATGGCTATGGGGAACTAGTGAAGTTGTCCTTGCTTGTCTCTTCTGTTTGTGAGTAAAACGTCTTTCCATCAGAGCCTGTGTGGGCTGTGCTTTTGCTGGCGACCCTGACACCTTTATTGGTGTGGGTTGACATCGTTTGGGTGTCTCTCCTTCTGACCAAAACAAATCATTAACAAGCTGGAGACATCCAACAGGACTTCCAGGTTACAACTCCACTGTTCCTCTATTTACCTACTACCTATGAACTAACTGGTGTATGCAAAAACATGCATTGCAGCAGAATAGAATTTGTGTGTGTGTGTGTGTGTGTAGCATAATCTTACACAAAATTTGCAAACTAGGCATTGTTATTCTCATTTCATAAATGGAGAAATGGAAGCTGAGAGAATAAGAAATCTGGTCTAGTTCAAATAGATAGAAGCGTTACACTGAGATTTGAAGTTGCACTGCCAGATTTTAATATCAAGTCTTTTTCCTCTATTTCTTGTGAAATGTTATTTACTATGAAACCAGTTTCCACTTTTAGAAATTTAAACACATCTCCAAGTTGGTAAGCAGACGTGGCCCTAAAGAGACTAGACTCACATAGTCAGCAATGTTTTCAAACTAGAGTTTGCATCAAATTGATTTTT
>JAQZBX010093776.1:0-12110 GCA_029593785.1 Cabassous unicinctus | reverse complement strand
AAAAAAAAAAAGAAAACAGACCAGTTGGAAATAGAAACTGGTAAAGCTGAGGGCTAATAAAAAAAAAATTGGAATGTAAGCACCACAACAGAAAGCAGAAGATAGAAAGATGAAGGAAAGAAAATTGATAACTTTGGCAGACAAGATCAGTATACACAGAAAATGGGAAATCAAGGAAGGGGAGACACAGCAAAGAAGAAACAAGCTAGCAACAACTAATTTAAGAAAAGTGGGGGCAGGAAGAAGGAAAGAAAAACAAGAAATAAAACAACAAAACAAAAACAAAACCCAATCAAACACACAAGGAAGCAGTCAATCAAATAAAAGGAAGAACAGTGTTCCTTCTTGGGCCCTTGTGGAGGCTCTCAGGCTGCCTGAGTTCTTCAATCAGTTACCCTGCAGGCTTCACTCTGCAGGTTTTGAGGCACGTTTTAGTGAGTAAACTGTTAAAATTTTTAAATAACTTTTTTTTTTTAATAATAGGGGACCCAAAAGAAGCTAGTACAAAAATAATGTCTATTTTTTCCCAGGCCTCTGGTATCAGCTGGATGTTAGATAGCCGTATGGATCACCACTCTTAGAGGAGTGGGGAATCAAACCAGGGACCTCATACATTCAAGGCAGAAATTTCTCCACTGGGCTTCCCCTCCAACTGGGTCTGCCAGATCTTCAGAAAACTATTCCATTAATTTCCCCAGGCAGATGTTACTCTCTTAGGGCTGCTGGTTTCAGCAGGCTGTAATAGCAGATCACCCCTCCCCTCTCCTGGTCAGGTTGAGTTCCCTTTTGAAACTCAAATGGGACCCTGTTGACTAATGAGACCACACTGAAGTGATTTTTCAAGCCTCTTCTAGACCATAGCCTCCGCCCAGGGGAACCTAAATAAGCTCTTGAAAATTTATTAAGTGCTTCCCACTGCCTGACTCACTTTTGAGAGTTGAAGGTCTGATAGTCCTCAGTGTGGAAAATTTAATTGGCTGACTCTGTCCTCTCTCAGGCCAAACCTCTGTATCCCAGGGCAGCTAGGTAAATCAGATTGCCTCAGCAGATTTGCCTCTCCCCTCAACCTGGTGCCACTTCAAGCTGGCTGGTGTGCTCCCCAAAACTCAAAGGTGTCCTGGCAACCAAACCCATTGAAAGGAAACCCCTCTCTGCCACTTGCAAGAACCCTCCCACTCTTGGAGAATTCTCACCCTAGATCTTTGTCCTGTGGGTGGGGCTTAGGTGTCCGTGATTTCCATGGGCCTAAAAACTCATGCCTTTATCTTGAGCAAGCTATCTCCTTGTCCAGCTCCCTCCAGATCAATGACCCAAAGACTCCTGCTCTATGGGCTCCCAGAACAGCCCACTCAGGCTACATCTTGTCCCCAACCAGCCATCTTTTGCAAGAGAGATGGTGAGTGCCCACTTAAACAGGCACCATCTTGCCCCTGACTCTATAAGTTTAATTTTAATATCTGCTTATCTTTAATGCTTGTGAAACACAACTGGTTTCTTAGGGTTGAAAATATATTTCTAAATTGCCATGTTCTGTACAAAAACAAAGGAGCATCATCCTTTTGTGTTCTAGTTATTAACACACACATTTAGAATATATTGAAAATGTACTGTTTTTCTTTCACATGTGTCCTGTTATGGGTGACACTAGAAGAAGACAAGAAGGAATTAAGAGATCCTTAGCTTGTAACAATTTTATCCTAGTGAAAACTCATAATGTATAGCACTTAAATATCTGTGCTTGTGTGCATATATGCATATAGGTTTCCATTTTTAGATGCGTATGTGTGTGTCACAGAGGGGCCAAGAGTCTAAGAACCATTTGCATTAAGAGTTGCAATATTCATTTACTGTCAGAACCCAGGAATAATAGGGATTATTTCCCTGGAGTGAGAAAGAAAAGTTAGAAAGCTAAAAGTGTTATACATTTTTAGTATTTCAATACCAATGTTTTTGTTTTCATTATTTGATCTGGTATCTATTAAATGTAGAGTTTGGGGCAAATGGCAAAAGAATAATTGATAGTAACTACAAGGATGAAGAAATTTAGCAATACTGAAGAATTGAATTTTATGCTCGACCTTAAATAATGATTAATACACTAACAGTATTGTCTCTGATGAATATTTCAGATGAAGGAACATTAAGAATTTGACAAAATAGAAGGTGACCAAATATACAGCTTTAAGTACATGTAGCTAAATAAGAGTCAAGTAAATCTCAGTGGAGAAGAATCAAGCTGGAATTCAGAATTAAATGATACGTATGTTTAGATCATTTCTTTCCCCTCACCTAAGAAGTGACCATCTCTGGGTCACACAATGGGCTCAGGCAGTGACAAAAAGAGTTGCAGTTTAAGCCTTCATGGAAACTGTCAATTTTGTTGCCTTCTAGATATTTATGCCAACTAAACCAAAATGATGAGAAAAACCTTCCAGTATTCTAAATCTCTGATTCATCCATCTGATTTAACCACTGTACCTTCTTCAAGAATATGGGAGAGTCACTGAATTAAGAGAACCAGAACACAATGTCCTAAGAGTCATGCTATTGTCAAATCATTGTCAAAATGATGTGGCATGTTGGAGGAATCCAATGAGTTTTTCTCTGAAACTGCTCATGAGGACTCATTATGAAATAATAAAAATAATTAAGACATCATACATTTGTTCTCATGAAGCTACTCCCTAGATAATAGATTCAGAGAAACATTTTCATTATGTTTTCATATAAATAATCAAAATGTAGTCATTATTATAAGGACTACAGTAAGTTATTGTGAAAGCAAAATTTCTATGTACACAAAATCAACTTGAAACAGTACAACACAAAAAATTACAATAGGGAAATAAGAAACAAAATTCATCATATAGCTAATAAGGTTTTAAATAGAAAAAAAGCTTATGGATAAAAAGCATTTACTGCATCAACCTTGAAGACATCATGTTGAGATAAATATGTCAGACACAAAGGGACAGATAATATATAATTCCACTCACATGAAGAGAGGTTATGCAAATTCATAAAGACAGAAAGTAGATTACAATGTACCAGAGATATAGAAGAAAGGAGGAATGGGGGTTTAATGAATGTTCTAGTAATGCATGGTGTTGATGGTAGCATAATACTTCTGAATTTGGTTAATCCCACTGAATTATATGATTGGGAGCGGTTGAGATGGGAAAGTATATGTGTACATGTATTTCCATAATTTAAAAAAGAGAGGCCTAAGGAGGCCTAATAAGACAATTAAATGGGGAATAAGATCCTAACTGGAAATAATGGAGGAGAAAATATCTAAAAAGATATTGTTGAGACACATTGAAAACTGTAATAAATCATGTAAATTTTATATGAAGGTTAAATTTTCTAAACTTGATTGCTCTATTTAATGTGGTGTATAAGTAAATATCCTTGTTCTTAGGAAATGTACATGGAAGTAAATATTATGTGTTCAAAAAGCATGATGTATACCACCTACATTCAAATATTTAGAAAATAGATTTAATAGGTAAATGAACAGATAGATAGAGATAGATGGGTGTATAAAATACAGAGAGACATAGAAACAAAGATAGAACAATTCAGCAAAGGTTTACAAAATATTAAATATTGTTGGATCTAGATATCTGGGTGGGACAGTATGTTGGAGTTCTTTTTATGGATTTTGTATTATTTTACAACTGTCCTGTAAATTTGAAGTATTTCAAAATGAATTTTTTTAAAAAAGAGCATTTACTTACCTCTTCAGTTTATTCTTTTTGACAAACTGCAGATATGCTTTAATTATATTTTGACCTGAAACGTCAGTCTTTTTGAATATTAGTATTTTGAGTTCTGGACTGAGTTTCTATTAAAACAATTTTACCACTAAAACAGTCAAGGAAAGCCCCAGGAGAGATGTGCAGAGTGGGCAGATATCTGTTCAGAGACTCTAAGATTATTCTTAAAATACCTTTAAATGGGTGTACTCTGCATACCTTGGCCAGAGTATTGTAATCTTCAGACAGAAAATCCAGAATTAATCTATGAACTGGCAGCAAAGTGTGTAGCAGTATACTAGACATCAGTAATCCTAAAATAAAATTTTAGAAGGAGAGCCAAGATTTTCCAAATTGCCTTGGTCATTTGCTGAAAGGGAGCTCCTTAGGGACTCTATTATGGAATTAGCATTGACAGACATAGAGTCTAGGCATATAAAAGAATGATAACTAATAGGATTTGTTCTTGTTTGTCAGAATTCAACTTTAGGTCAAATAGAATCTGTTTTTTAGTTTAGTTTTTTTTCTTTTTTTGTTAACTATGGACCTTCAGCAAACTATGTTTGGGTTGGTGGAATTAATTTCACACTTTGAAGAAATAATATATCAATTCCACTAAGGCAGTTATCTCTTAACCTAGTAAAATGTACTATTCACAAGAATACTCATCATATGTTGTATTGTGAAAATATAATATTGTTAAAAGAAAAAAAAACATTTCAACAACATAAATTTAGAATCTAACACTTTTATTAATTAATTCTTATATTGACCAGAAATCTATTCAGAAAGTAAAATGTGCTCCAGTGAGTAAGTGAAAAGCTCATATAGGGCCAATCTGATATGTTGTCTATCTTGGAACAAACTGGTAAATGAGCAGGTACTGCTTATCTGCAGTTCTAAAGGTTCATTTTTTTTTTTTTTCATTTTCTTTGAAATCCCCTGCAGATCGATGGTTTTTATCTCCTAGAAAAGCCCTTCTCTGGAAGGGATCTGTGACAGTCTGAAATTATTTTATGAATTCCAAAAAGAGAAAGAGTATGTTTTTTGAACTAATCCAGTCCTGTGGGTGTGAAACCCTTCTGATTGAACAACCTCAGTCAAGCATGACACAAGTTGAATCTCTGCCCTTTTGCTGGGTCTATATAAATGGAGACAGAGAGAAAAAGAGACAGAAAAAGTAGATCTACTGTTTTTCATCTTTCCAAGTGAGAGAGGTCTCAAAAATCACTTAAGCCTGTAGCCTCCAAGAACTTGGGCCCATGGAGTAGCTCAAAGATGAGGAGTTGAGCTCTGTCAAAAATCTGATAGCCACATGGTGAGATAACAGGATTACTGGCAGATGATTTTGGTGAGAAAGCATCATTGATGGTGCCTTGATTTGGACATTTCAAGGCCTCAGAACTGTAAGCTTTTATCCCATATAATATTCCCATTATAAAAGTCAATCCATTTTTGATACTTTGCATCAGCAGACTTTGGCAAACTAAGACAGAAATGGGTAGCAGGAGAGTGGGGACCATGGTGTTTGCAATTACCAAAAATGCTGGAACAGCTTTATAAATAGTTAAGGGGTATTTTTTGGAGGAATCATGAGATGATTGATAAAAGAGGGCTATATTGTTTTGAAGAGACTGCTGGTAAGAATATGGACCCAAAAGATATTTCTGATGAAGCCATAGATGGAAAAGATGAAACTCTTATTGGAAACTGAAAGAAAGGTGAATCTTGTTTTAAAGTTGCAGAAAACATGGCAAAATTGACTGCTGATGTGAGATGGAAGGCAGAATTTGAAAATGACAAGCTTGGCTATTTAGCTTAGGAGATTTCCAGAGTAAATGTAGAAAGTGCATTCTGGCTTCTTCTTGCAGCTTATAGCAAAATGTTAAATGAAAGAGATAAGCTGAAAACTATACTGCTGTGAGAAAAGAAACCAGAGATTGATGATTTGAAAATTTCAACCTTCCAGAAAACAAGCTACCCAAAGACAGTGCCCCATGTGAGGATTTAACTAAACTTGGAACTTATACATCAAGATTTAGAATGCAGTTATCCTGGAAGGATTTGTGGAAAGTCTTACTGTCTGACAGCTTTGACCCATGTTTCCTGCATGCTAAACCAACAAGTTTTGTGTAAGATCTTTGTGAATGAAACCAGTGTCATCCTGGATGAACAGGGGCAGGAAGGGTACAGATTAAAGGAAAAATAACTTTAAAAGGAAAACCATGGAAACTGGGGTCTGGAATTAAGACATCATCTGGAGTTAAGACATCTCTGGCCAAGAGAGGGACCCCACCCATATGTACTGAAAAAGTGAGTTTTGCCCAGGAATTTGAAGAGGGTGGATCTTCCAGTCCATTGCTCAGGAAGCATTTGCTCACCCAGGCTACAGACGGAGTGGAGCACTTCCACACCTGGGCAGAGTTAGGTTGTCACTCCCCTGTTCTAAGAGGATTGGGCCTGTATACCAAAGATTAGAATGTTGCCAACACCTCACTATAATAAGGGGGTTTAGAATGTCCCCCAGAAGTTTTGGAAAGTGTGGCTATCTCACCAATGTTTTTACAGGGTGAGTTCTAGAGCTTGACCACCCCCTAGATACTTGATGAGGGCAGACTGAGAAAATGGCCATTGGGCAAGTCCTTGGACGAGGTGGGACCCCATGAGGCCCTGAGGAGAAGAAGACATTGTACTAAGGATGACTCTCAGGCTTTGAAATCTAATGGAACATGACCTGTAGGTTTTTGGGACTGTTTGGGACCTGTGATGTCTGTTTCCCTCATAATTTCTCCCCATGTTAATGCAAATGTTTATCCTATGTCTGTCACTCCTTTGTATATTGGAAGCAGATAACTTGTTTTCTAAGCTTAAGAGGTCTACAGCCAGAGGGGAAATGTTGTCCCAAGACAAACTGCATGCTTACAACTTATTTTTATGTGATTTTGTAATTATCATTGCTACTGAAATGATTTAAGCCTTTTGAAATATTGTGATTTAATGAATATATTTCACATATGGAAGGAATATGTCTTTTTGGGATTCAGAGTGTGGATTATGACAGTTTGAAAATTTTTTATGCATTCCAAAAAGAGAAAGATTATGTTTTTGAACTAATCTATCTATGTGAGCCTGATACCCTGTTGATTGGATAATGTCAGTGGAGTGTGACTCAGGTTGAGTCTCCACTCTTTTGTTGGGTCTGATCTGATATAAATGGAGACACAGGAAAAGGGAGGTCCACCATTTTTGGTCATGCCATGAGAGAGGTGACTCAAGGATTATTTCAGCATGAAGCCCCCAAGATTATTTAAGCATGAAGCTCACAGAGCATTTCAAGACTGACAAGATGAACCTGCCATATGCCTGATCATTGCATGGTGGGATGCAAGGATTACATGTAGTTGACTTAGTGAGAAAGCATCTCTGAGGATGCCTTGATTTGGACATGTCATGGCTTCAGAAATGTAAGCTTTAACCCAAATAAAATTTCCATTATAAAAGCCAACTCATTTCTGGTACTTTTCATCAGCAGCCCATTGCATACTAAGAGAGGGTCCCTCCTAGTCATGTTGAAAGCAACTGACAATTTTACTTTACATAATTATGCCCCCCCCATTTGGGCTTGTCCCAATGATCTCAATAGAAAGCTAACCAAAACATTGTCATCACTGCCATTGATTTAATTTTTTGTCAAATAGTTGAGTAGGCATAATCAGTTATTTGATCCTTTTTTTCATTTTCTTTTTGTTTGTTTGTTTGGTTGGTTCCTTTCTTGATTGCAGTGCGATTCTGTAGGTGGCTCTTAGATCTCACTTATCACCTTTGGAGTGTAGTTACATCAATAAATAAAGGAGAAAGCATACATAATATTCACATTGACTCTAGGAAAAATGATAAATGTCAAAGTTCATTGAAGCTAAAACACTCATCAAATTAAAATTGAAAGGAATATCTTTAATCTGATAGGAAGTATCTACCAAAATAGAACAAAAAAAAAGCATTCAATTTCTTGAAGCTGAGTATATTTCTATAGGAGCAACTTTTATACATATATTCACTATAAACTTTAAAAATATGAATACCTACCTGAAGAAAATATAGAGCAATGATTAAATAAATAAATTATTGAGGGAGTTGATACTTGGAGATATGTACTATCAATGAGTGAGCTTACCAATTTTAAATCTTTCAGCATGGTGGCACCTACACCATGGAAAGAAACTATACTTAAGGTATTAATAACATCTTCACAATATTAGTTATATAAATTAGTCTTGAAATATATATAAAAGGCCTTTCTGTAAATAAGAAAGACTATTTGAAATATATTCAAACTGTATAGAGTGATAATAATTTTAAAACTATATATATATATGTTACAATCCAGAAGCTGATGTGGCTATATTCTGGTGTTTTTAGGTTGCTAAGCTGCTCAGGTAGATACCATGAAGTGGTTTGACTATTAACAGTGGGGATTTATTAGTTTACAAGCTTATCAACTCAAGGCTGAGAAAAATGTTCAAATCAAGGTATCATCAAGAGATGCTTTCTCCCAAAAGACTGGCTTCTGTCATGTGGCAAAGCACATGACAGCATTTGCTGGTTTCTCCATACTTTTCCAGGTTTAATTTCTTCTAGCTTCTCTATTCTGTGGTTTTCTCTCCTTTAACTCCATATTCATCCTGTTTATAAGGGACTCTAGTAAGAGGATTTTAACTCACACTGGGCCATACCCAACTGTATTAACAACCAAAAGACTCTATTTACAATAGGTTTACACAAAAAGGAATGGATTAAATTTAAGAATTTAGTTTCTGGGTTGCATACAATTTGAAAACATCAAAGGCTGCATTCTTATCAAACAGTGTGAACTTGAAGGCAAGATGTATAGCTCAATATTAAGATTATTTTGAAACATGATAGAAAATGTTAAATTTATATTCACCTATTATCATGGTTTCAAAATATAAGATGCCTAACATGTTATATCACAATTGAGAACTTAAAATGTCCAAAATCATACCTGGATATGTAAAAACAATTCAGCCAGTGAATTCATCATGAGGCAACTCATTAGCAAAGGTATAAAAGTTTTGAACAGTACAGTTGACTACATCCTAATGGAGTAGAATGTGCATTCAAGTGTATGTTGAGTAGTTTGAAATCAAAAAGTGTATGTTGTATAATTTCAATTGAATTAAACTGGAAATCAGTGTCAGAAAAGTACTTAGCACATATAAGAAGCATGTTGAGAATTTCTACTTTGCTAACATGGTAAAAGTGAACCACTTATTCTATGATGGTGAAGACTGAATATTTATTGTATTGCTTCCTAATACATAAGCACTTTGTGCCAAATACTAATTGAAATGGTTTACAACTTCCATTTAGTCCTACGTTCATGTGGCAGAAGAGGGTGGTCACAGTTGTTAATGTGCTAACAGATGGAGAAACTGATGTATCACAGATAAAACAATGTGATGATGACAATTCAGCTCACAAGCCACTGTACAGGGATTTGACACCAGATTTATAGATGTCTTGGACAATTTCAGAAAGAAGTGCTTTGTCACCATTAGCAATAATATGAGCTTGTTTTGACTAGTGAAAATCACTGCATTTCTGAGAGGAAAACCCTGAGGATGAACAAGAAACCTTAGTGTCTCAGGATTGGACTGAAACTAGGCTCTGTGTATCCTACTTTGCTCATTGATTTATATGATCCACAAGCATTTCATCTTAAGGTCACTCAGAATATTAAGGGGACTGAGATTTTCTAAGTGATTATTCATTTAATATTCATCATTTTGTATGTTCAAATACTCCATATTTTATATAAAATTCATCATTTTATATGTTCAAATACTCTTTATAAAATTGCTGTTCATGGGACAATCAGGAAGGTGGCAGCAGAGTAAGGAGCTCCTAGAATCAGCTCCTGCTACACGGTAGTTAGTAATCACCCAGAGCTATATAAAGCACCTGCTTCGGGGCTCCAGGAGACAAGAAGAGCATCCTGTAACATCCTTGAAAGAAAGAGACTGCCCATCTGCAGAGCAGATTCCTGAGTAGAACACTGCATGCCGGAGAGGTCAATGCTCATCCTCCAATGGCAGTGCAAGCTGCCTGGGGAGGTATTCTGTTTCTGAAACTGGAAGCTCCATTTCCTCAAAATGGGGAAGGAATAGATGGTTGGGCACAAACTTCAGCTACAAATTAGTAAATTCAGCTGGCTAAAGTATAACCCTAAGAAGAGCTGAAGTGTGAACCTGTTCAAGTTAGAAAAAGGATGGTAGCCACCATTTTAACTCTGCCCCTGGCATAAGGGGAAGAGGGGATGACTGAAAATCACAATGAAGGTAGGGACTAGCTTCTCTCCACCCAGATCAGACTGCAGGTCTAGCCTAGGCTCCAGCAAAACCTTTGACAATTCCATCACTACACCTCCAACTCCATAGGATAGGAGGGGCTGATGTTTCATCATCCTCTCTGGGCAACAGCAGGCATTTTCAGCCTTCATGGATGTAACTGTTATGCATCAGTGGTCCTGTTCCCACCACCTAAAGGGCAGAAGGAACAGTACTCCCTCAACCTCTCAAGGCAATTGCAGATGCATTCAGCATGCACAAATTAGATTGTTGGACAGTCCAGAGGGTCCATCCCCACCTCTGTTGGGAAGGAAGGCCAGTGTTATGTCATTCTACCTGGGCAGTCATTTTGGACCCACACAGCATAACTTGCTACTAATACTTGCAGCTCCATCCATAGCCCAGGCAGGACAAGGAGGGCTATAAATCTTCCTCAGTCTCTCCAGGCAACTACAGATTGTCTTGGCCTGCACAACTTGGATTATTACACACAGCTGTGACTCTTTCCCTACTCCTGGGAAAGAAGACATGTAGGAGAACCTTCATCAGTCCCTGGGGCAACTTGAGCAGCTTCAGCCTCCACAGCCTGCAGTAACAAATACATCCTTCGCTCCTACTATATAACCAACAAGGGAGAAAGGCAAGGAAGCCTTAAACTAAAAAGAGAAACTGCCTTCAGAATAAATACATCTAGTAAGCCAGATGCCAAGACACCAACCAAAAATTACAATCCATATCAAAAAAGAGGAAGATATAGCCCATTTAAAGGAACAAGATAAGCCTACAGTAGACAAAAAGGATTTGAGAAACCTAATCATAGATGTTCAAACAAATCTCCTTAATAAGTTCAATGAGATGGCTAAAGAGATTAAGGGTATCAAGAAGATATGGGGAGAGCACAAAGAAGAACTCAAAAGCATAAATAGAAAAATAGCACAGCTTATGGGAATCAAAGTAGGAAAAAATGATATTAAAAAGACACTGGAATATAACAGCAGATTTGAGGAGGCAGAAGAAATGATTGGTGAACTTGAAGACATGGCCTCTGAAAGCAAACATACAAAAGAACAAATGAAGAAAAGAATGGAAACATTTGAAGTTCTCAGGGAACTAAACAACAGCAAGAGATGTGTAAACATATGTGTCATGGGTGTCCCAGAAGTAGAAGAGATGGGAAAAGGGGCAGAAGGAATATTTTAAGAATTAATGGTAGGAAATATTCTGACACTATTGAAGGACATAGGTATCTGTGTCCAAGAAGCACAACATACTCTCATCCAAATAAATCTGAATAGACCAATCTGAGACACTAATCAGAATGTGAAATTCCAAGAAAAAGAGAATTCTGAGAGCAGCCAGAGAAAAGCAGTGTTTCACATAAAGAGATACCCAATAAGATTAAGTGCCTATTTTTCATCAGAAACCATAGAAGCAAGAAGGCAGTGATATGATACATTAAAGATATTGCAAGAGAAAAACTTCCAGCCAAGAATCTTATATCCAGCAAGACTGTCTTTCAAAAATGACAGCAGGTTTAGAATATTCACAGATAAACAGGGAGAGAGTTTATAACAAAGAGCCTGGCTTTGCAGGAAGTACTAAAGGGTGTGCTACAGCCTGAAAATAAAAGACAGGAGAGAGAAGCTTGGAAGAGAGTCTAGAAATGAAGATTGTATCAGTAAAAGTAACTAAAAGTGGCCAAAGAGTGGTGAAAATAAAGTATGACAGAAGGAACTCAAAGGTCAAAATGGGTGACATAAGAACTGCTTCCACAGTAATAACATTGAACATTAATGGATTAAACTCTCCAATCAAAAGACACAGACTAGAGGAATGGATAAGAAAATATGAACCATCTATATAGTATCTACAGGAGATTCACATTAGATCCAAGGATACAACTAGATTGAAAGTGAAAGGTAGGAAAAAGTTATTCCACACAAGTAGTAAGCAAAAAAAAAAAAAACAAAAAAAAACTGGAGTA
>JAQZBX010093775.1:0-12111 GCA_029593785.1 Cabassous unicinctus | reverse complement strand
AAAAAAAAAAAAAAAAGCAGCAGGCTGTAGTGGAGGAGCCCCGGCCAAGTAGTCAGAATTGCTGGCTCTGGTCCTGGGTCCACCACCTGCTAGATAATCTCAGCAAAGACCCTTAACCCCACGAAGCCTCAGCTGTCACCAGATAACAATCCCTCTCCTGTCTACCTCATGGGCTTGTTGCAAAGATCCAGCACAACTGGTTGGATCCCTCAAGGAAGGTATTAGGATGCTCAAAGGGGAGGGGAGATGGGCTGGATGAAAGCCAGCACAAAAGAGACTTCATTGCCCAATAACTACTAATAATGCTACAATAAGAAAGAGATTGCAGTCACAGGGCAATAGCTACACATCACACTTCTTAACACCTTTTCTCATTTAATCCTGGTAACACAGTTAAGAGGGGGATAGTACTGTCATATTCTAAAGGATGAGGACGGGGGAAGTGGGTGTGGCTCAATGGATAGAGCCCCCGTTTACCATATGGGAGGCCCAGGGTTCGCTTCCCGGGGCCTCCTTGTGAGGGCAGGCCGGCCCGCGCGGCGCGGTGGGCTGATGCAGCAGGACCTCACAGCAAGGGGGAGATAAGCAGACATGGAAGAAACACACAGCGAATGGACACAGTAAAACACAAGCAGCAAGGGGGGGATAAATAAATAAAAATAAATAAATCTTTAAAAAATAATAATAATTAAAAAAATAAAGGATGAGGACGCTGACATTCAGACTGTGCTGTAATTTACTCAGTGCCACACAACAGCACACGGGGAGACAACATGGGTGCAGATCTCACAGAGCCCACATTTTTTCCACTCCACCGTGACAGTCTGTGTCCTGTCATCCACCCCTCCTTCTCTCTAAGCCTCCAGAATGTCCTACCTCCCCACGGAGAGAATGCAAGAGCCGAGCTGGCCCCTTGCATTCAAAGCACTTCATCAGCATGTTCCACCATGCACTCTTGGCTTCCTGTTCAATACCCGGGCAGCTTCTGGTGTCTAGTTCAGGCGCTGCTCTACATCACCAAAGCAACCTTACAGAGAATGGATATTATGTTTTTCCCATTTGTATTGATTTCTTTAAAAGTCCCCGTGGGTCAGTACTGTGACAGAGAAGAAAACGCTGAGGACCGCTCCCTTCTTCTTCCCCGGTTCTCTATCTGCTGTTACCCAGGAGACAGTAGTGGAGCTGAGAAAGGAACCCTAGGGATTGGCCCAGGGCCCTCGCTTTTTGTCAAGAGGCTGCTTGGTCTAGAATTTGTGCAGAAATCCGTGGCACTTTCCCTTGAGCAGCACGCAGCCAGTACATCCTGCACGCACAGCCTACTTCACACCGAAAGCAGCATTCCCACTACTCCAACTGGAAGCACAGGGCTTCTGACAATGTTAAATTTTATCTGAGTCCTGTGATGCTGGAAAACAGGGAAGGTTAAGAAATCCCCCAACCTTTGTATTCCAGAAAACAGAGTACTGCAAAGAACCCTCTTCCCCACGGATGCCCCTGGTTTACCTATGACAAGGCCAGACACAGACCCTCCACATTCCCATTCATTGTCTCATGAATGATCAGCAGAACTTTTTGTTTCATTGATTAATTGGAACAAAATGCTTATTAACCAAACTTTGGCTAAGCACCTTCTTCCAGACTTCTAGAACTGCGTACTTCAGAATTTAGGCTGCTTCAGCATAAAATATTCTCAAATCTACTCTCTGGTCATGCCCACCTTTCACCCCACTTTCCCACACCCCTTTTTCTTTCTTCTCTATAAAGGAAAACCCTTTTTTCCTAACTTTGAGACACTTGCAGACCTTAAGGTCAGAGCGTTCTCCCTTTTGCCATAATCCGCTCCCTCAATTGCAGCTGAACTTTCCCCCTGACAATAAGCCCTTTGAATAAAGTCTGTAGTAGTTGCCAAAGAGGTGCTGATGCAAAGTACCAGAAAATCTGTGGGTTTTTTTTTTTTTAAGATTTATTTTATTTATTTATTTTCCCCCACCTCCTCGTTGTTTGCACTTGTTGTGTCTGTTCGTTTTCCTTGTTTCTTTAGGAGGCACCGGGAACTGAACCCAGGACCTCCGATGTGGGAGGGAGGTGCCTGATCACTTGAGCCACCTCCATTCCCTGTTTTGTTGTGTCTCTCATTGTTTTTCTTCTTTTGTCTCTTGTTGCATCAGCTTGCCGCGCCTGCCCGTTGCGCCTCCTGGGCCTCCTATATGGTAGGTGGGAGCCCAATCGCTTGAGCCACATCCGCTTCCCTGTTGGCTTTTATAAAAGGTATTTATTTGGGGTAAAAGCTTACAGTTACAAGACCCTAAAGAGTCCAGCTCAAGGTACCATAAGAGGTATGGTACGTGTTGAAGCAAGATGGTTGCCAATCTCTGTCAGGGTTCAGCCTTCTTCTTCCTCTTATGTCTCTGTGGGCCCAGCTTCTTCTGATCTCAGCTGTAGGCTAGAAGGCTCGTTTCTTTCTGGGCCTTCTCAGCTGCTCAGGGCCCTGGTCTCTTCAGCTGCAAACTATCCGGCAGATGGCTCAGCTCTCCCCAGGGCTTTAGCTGTTTGAGACTTCTCCTTTCTGTCACAGGGCAGGACTGAAATGACCAAGTCCTCTCCTTTTCTATGCCTTTGGAGCTCTCTTTCTTCCTGTGCCTTCTTCTGTGTGTCTTCTTGAGTGAGTGTTTTTTTCTATCAGCCCACCAAGGGGGCAGAGACTCAACCCCGAGTCATACCCTACCGATGTGGTCAAATCAAAGACCTAATCTTGATTTAATCAAGTAAACATAAAACCTTTGAATTTAATTCAATCAAAGGATATCATGCCCAGAGAACAGACCAGTTTACAAGCATAATATCTTTTTTGGAATTCATAGATAATATAAAACTGTTACAAAGTCTTTCCTTAAAAAGTTCGATTTGTTTATTATTTGATGGTTCTCTGGGAAGTCTAAAACTCTGCTCCTCCCTCTCTCCTTGGAATCCACAGCATTAGTGTAAACTAAGTGGGGCCTTTCTCAAAAAAACTGTCATGGTTTCTGTCATATACAATTTCAAATTAGATGCTTCAATTCTTGTTTCATTTACCTGAATTTAGGGATCCTAATAGCCCAGCTTTTTTTTTTTCAGGAGGTACTGGGGATCGAACCCAGGACCTCATACATGAGAAGCAGGCACTCAACAACTGAGCTACATCCATTACCCTATGAAAGCTGGTTTTTTCATTTGTTTGTTTCTTTTGCTTTTAGGAGGTACTGGGGATCAAATCCAGGACCTTGTACATGGGAAGCAGGTGCTCAACCACTTGAGCTACATCTGCTCTACCCAGCATTTTAATAACAGAAAAACACACAATTCATTTGTATCTGCTAATAGCTGGATTCCTTGTTTGTTTCCAGCTGTGCTTTCTTTGTATCTCATGAACTCCTGCAGAAAGGACACAGCTGCTAACCACTTGATTCTCCACCTTGACCTTAATCTACTCATTTGAAAAAAATTATAAACAATATTTATTTGGTGCTTACTATCTCTCAGGCACTGCTCAAAATAATTTACAGGCATTAATTCATACAAACTCTATAGCAGGCACTATTACTCCCATTTTACAGATGAGGAAACTGAGGCCCAAAGAGGTTAAGTAACTTGCCCAAGGTCATACAGCTGATAAGCAGCAAGGCCGAGGTTTGAAATCAGGCTGGCCTCAGCTCCTGTGCTCTTAACCACTGTACTGAGGTAGGTTAGTATAGTGAAAGGGGGAAGGCAGCTAGCCCCGCAGACAGTATGGCCGACAGATAACATGGCTGACAGACCACATGGCCATGAGACCCCGCCCAGAAACCCCCTGAGAAGAAGGCTGAGATCCTGGCCATGAGAGTCTCATTTGGAACAAGAAGGAAAGCCTTGGATATCCTCAAGGGGCCTCATCATTGGGCCCCCTGGCAAACTGATGGGTGGGATAATCACTCAGAACAGCAAATAGTTGGGGCCCCTTCCCCCCACATTAGCAAGGGGAGGAATAATTAACAGCTTGAAAGGTAACCACACAAGCCAAATCTCTCTCTCTTTGCCTAGAGGAGCCTGATCAAATCTCGTTGTATGTTTCTGTCCTTCTCTCCCATTTCTCAGCAAGCTCTGTTTTTTTCCCCCATTTCTCAATTTACTGGTCTAACTAAACTGGGTGTTCTTAAGTTCTTTCATGTGACATAGCCAAGAACCTAGAGGAATCCAACACTTCCCTGGTTTCAGTACTACACTGTCTCTCAACAGCACAGTGTCAACGCAGACACTGATGTTAATAGAGAAGGGCAAAGGGGCACATAGAAAATACAGGCATTTTGCAATTTATCAAGCTATGATGAATATCAGCACATTATTGCCTTTTTTAAAAAAAATCACATTATACAGGGAGCGGATGTGGCTCTGGTAGTTGAATGCCTGCCTCTCACATGGGAGGTTCTGGGTTCAGTTCCCGGTGCCTCCTAAAGAAGACAAGCAGGCAGCGAGTGGAAACAGTAAGCAGACAGATGAGGGAGCCATCTCGTAAGGGCAAAAATCACATTATAGATGGCATTAGCCCAATCACTTGAAACAAAAAGACCCAACTGTTGGTGAGTTTGGGTCCAGTTACAAATTACTGTGTAACACGGAGAAAGTGTTGTCCCTCTCTGGGGCTCATCAGTAAAATAAGTGGGTTTAAACTCCAGGATCTACCTTTTGAAATCCTGAGACTTGGGTATCTCTCTATTCTTATTTTATAGAGAAGGGCAGGAAGCTACTTGAAGGAAAAGGTCAGAGAGGCTGCTATTTCTGGACTATCTGTTAGTTATTAGTATTTATGTATATCAGGAGTATGCACTCACTGTTTAGTATGTTTTATTTGCAGTAAACTGATCTCCAAAGATTTCCTTTGGAAACCCCCCCACACACACTAATTTTCACGTTCTTTACTGTTTTACTAAATATTGAGTGTTCTTTGACAATTTTGGTGCTCATGTGTTTGGGGGGACAAAAGTAAAATGAATGTCATTACATCAGAAAGTTTGTTTAAAACTCACAGATCAAATGTGTCTCAATGAATTTTTTTTTCATTTGGATTTCAAACAATGATAGGATTGCCATGTTAATATACGTCATTGGAGATCTGCTTATTTGTAAATAGTCTGTTGCTCATTTGGAAAAATAAACCAGTGAGCAATGTTTTTCTATTGTATTTTCAGGGAAAAAAAAAAAAAGGTCAGAGAGGGTCTAGATCCCTGAGAAGTCAGACTTGCACCCCAACCCACCCACCCCATCCACTTGCCTTGTGATAGCTTGAAATGCCCCTGCTGGCTCTTCACTTGTGTTCACTTTCATTTTTCCAAAAGGACAACATATGCTGTCCTTGCTTCCCAACTGTAGATTCTTGGCACAAAGCAGGTGTGGGTGGGTGCTCTGGCTCTTTTCTTCCTTGGGAACAATGCTCTGGGTAACAGTTCTTTAGTTGGTTAGTTGGAGCCCTGAGAATAGAAAGAGACAAAAGATGCATTTGTCATAAAATTGGGAGTCACCAAAGGGCCTGCAGGGGGAGGTCCTGTGCCATTGTCCTCTGGAAGGGAACTGGTCTCATTTCCAGTGAAAAGAACTTTATTGTGGGCGCTTCAATGGCCCTGGCATTTGGACAGTGCTTTATAGCTATGAAATTCTTTGCCCCATTGGAACCTCACAGAAAACTTGGGGACAGGAGGCATGAATGGTGAAAATGAATGAAGACAAGAATGATGATAGATAGTGATAATGGTGGCAGCTCACGTGTGCCAGGTGCTGTGCCAAGAGTTTTCCATGCATTGACTCTTGGAAGTTTTGCAACAACATTAGGAAGTAGAAGATATTTTAGGTATGGTGAAGAGGAAACTTAGAGTTAAGTCACATGCTCATGGAAATGCAGTGGCCTAGTGAGGCTTCCAACTCAGGTATCTCTAGCCCTGGTACTTTTACCCATATTTTATTGGTGCAGGAGCTGAGGCCTGGAGCTAGTAGGTAGTTCAGATCTAGTAAAACCAACTCAGGTTTAAGAATCCATGTTAACCCAAAGCAATTTACAGATTCAATGTAATCCCAATCAAAATTCCAACAGCTTTCTTTGCAAAAATGTAAAAGTCAAGGTTTTAAAACTTATTACAAAGCTACAGTAATCAAAACAGCATGGTACTGGCACAGGACAGATATATAGACCAATGGAATCAACTTGAGAGTTCATATCGAGACTTCTCCATTCATGATAAGCCTTCACATCTATGGCCAATTTATATTTGACAGGGATACCAAGTCCACTTAATGGGGAAAAAATACGCCCTTCAACAAATGGTCCTGGGAAACTGGAAATCTATATGCAGAAAGAATGAAGGTGGACCCTTACCTCACACCATATATAAAAATTAACTCAAAATGGATTAAAGACCTAAATATAGAAACCAAAGCTATGAAACTCCTGGAAGAAAATGTAGGGAAACATCTTCAGGACCTTGTATCAGGCAATGGTTTCTTAGACTTTATACCAAATGCACATGCAACAAAAGAGAAAATAGATAAATGGGACTTCATAAAGATTTTTTTTTTTTTTTTTAAGATTTATTCTCTCCCCGCCTCTCGCCACTGTTTTGTGCTCACTGTCTGCTCTTTGTGTGTTCTTCTGTGTCTGTCTTCTCTTTAGGCACCACTGGGAACTGATCCTGGGACTTTCCAGAGTGGATAGTGGCTGCTCAATCTCTTGTGCCACCTCAGCTCCCTGATTTGCTGCATCTCTCATTGTCCCTCTTCTGTGTCTCTTTTTATTGCATCATCTTGCTATGTCAACTCTCCACTTGGGCCAGCACTCTGTGTGGGCCAGCTCTCCGCTTGGGCCAGCTCACCATGCAGGCCAGCTTGCTTTTCACCAGCAGGCCCCAGGAATTGAACCCTGGACCTCCTACATAGTAGTTGGGAGCCCAATCACTTGAGCCACATCCGTTTCCCTTCATAAAGATTTAAAATTTCTGTGCATCAAAGAACTTCATTAAGAAAGTAAAAAGGGAGCAGATGTGGCTCAAGCAGTTGAGTGCCTACTTCCCACATGGGAGGTCCCGGTTTGGTTTCTGGTGCCTCCTAAAAACAAAAAACAAATAACAAGCAAAACAAATGAAAAAAACCAACTCAGGGGAGCTGATGTGGCTCAGTGGTTGAGTGCCAGCTTCCCATATACAAGGTCTGGGGTTCAATCCCCAGGCCCAGTACCTAAAAACAGAAAGTAAAAAGACAACTTACAAAATGAGAGAAAATATTTGGAAACCATATATCTGGTTAATATGCAGAATATATTAAGAACTCCTAAAACACAACTACAAAAAGACAAACAACCCAATGAAAAAAATGGGCAAAGAACTTGAATAGATGTTTCTCCAAAGAGGATATGGCTAATAAACACATGAAAAGATTCTCAACATCATTAGCCATTAAGGACATGCAAATCAAAACCACAATGATACCACTTCATACCCACTAGAATGGATACTATTAAAAATACAGTGTTGGGGAGAATGTGGTAAAATAGGAACACTCATACAATGTTGGTGGGAATGTAAAATTGTGCAACTGCAATGAAGAACAGTTTGGTGGTTCCTTAGAAAGTTAAGTATAGAATTACCATATGACCCAGCAATACCACTGCTAGGTATATACCTAAAAGAACTGAAAGCAGGAATTTGAGCAGACATTTGTCTACTAATGTTCAAAGCAACATTATTCACAGTTGTCAAAAGGTGGAAGCAACTCTGGTGTCAATCAATGGATGAATGGATCAACAAAAGGTGGTCTATACATACAATGGAATACTATTCAACTGTAAAAGGGAATGATGTTCTGATGCATGTTATAAAATGGATGAACCTTGAAGACATTATGTTGAGTAAAATATGCCAGACACAAAAGGACAAATATTGTATGAGGTCACTTACATGAAATAATTAGTATGTGCAAATTCACAGAAACTAGAATACAGGTTACCAGGGGCCAGGGTGGGGGTAGGAAATGGGGAGTTAATGACTAATTGGTATATGGATATTCTCTTTGGGATGATGGAAATGTTTTGGTAATGGTGGTGGTACTAATGGCACAATAATGTTAATGTAATTAGTTAATATCACTGAGTTGAATAGCTGAAAATGGTTAAAATGGGAAGTTAGGTTGTATATGTTACCAGAATAAAATTTTTTAATTAAAAAATCACCCATAGAACTGTACAACACAAGTGAACGCTAATGTAAATTATAGACTATAACTAATAGTATAAATATAATGTTTCATCAGTTGTAGCAAAGATACCACACTAAGGCAAAATGTTTGCAATCAGGAAAACTGTGTGAGGAGGGGTGGTATATGGGAACTACTTCCTGCGTGACTTTTCTGTAAACCTATAACTGCTCTAATAAAAAAGAAAGAAAGAGAGGGAGGGAGGGAAGGAAGGAGGGAGGGAGAGAGGGAGGGAGGAAAAAAAAAAAGAATCTTTGTTTAAAATAAAGATGTTCATATTCAGCCATAAACAGGAATGAAGTAATGTAATTAACACCATTGAATTGTATACTTGAAAGAGGTTAAAATGGGAAATATGTTACATATGTGTTACCACAATTAAAAAAAAAAAGGTTTAATAGTTAAAATGGCACATTTTATGGTATATATGCTATGAAGGAAGGGAGGGAGGGAGAGAGGAAGGAAGGAAGAAATGTCCAGGCTGGTGGAAGAAATAGAGAAGCACCCCTGTGGCTGGTGTCAGACCGTGCTGGGTTAAAGGCTCACTGAGTCACTGGTTACTGTGTGAACATAGACCTCCTTTTCTACACTTGTGAAACGGGGATCACCCTACTTGCCTTGCGGAGTTCCTGCGAGGATCAGAAATGACATATGTGACGCATCTGGCCCAGCAGCGGGACGGGAATGAGTGCCCAGGAAGCTAGAGCTCACTCCCCACATGTAGGGCAACTCGCTGCTGTCTCCACCAGTCCTGGCATTTTGTATTTCAAAAGAGACTGTTTTCCTCATAGTGTGGAGTCAACAAGTAGGTGTAACTGTGTAACCACTGTTGTAGCCAGGTAGCCCATTTCCCCTAGGAAAAGGGTCCCTGTAGATCATAACTGCTGACAATTATAGCAGATGTTATTTTAGTTTGCTTTCATTCTTTTACTTACTATCTTGTATTAATTGAACTATTTATGAGTCTTCTGTCACCTGTAACTACATGTAAAGCCCCAGCCAGACTTTGTCAGTTCTTAATGGCCCCCTTGTTCAGCTCAGTTCAATTCCTTTACTTGTTATCGTACATTAATTAAGCAAATGACGACCCTGTCTTAACCTGTGACTGATGCTTAACCCCACCTGGCTTTTGTCAATCCACAAGAGCAGCCTCTGGGGCTGGCCCTTACACACTTCCAAACTAAACAAACCAATCACTGTCTCTCAACATCCCAATGTCACCATCTCCACCTTCCTTTGTGTGAATTATCATAAAAACTTCAAAGTTTCTCTAATTCAGGGAGATAGGTCTGAGGCTGTGTTCTCCTGTTCTCCTTACACAGCACTCTGTATTAAAGCTCTTTCTCTCTTCCAAACCCTGCTGTCACAGGTTGGTTTTTGCATGCACCAGGCAGTGAATCCAGTCTGGCAATAAATGGATAAAAAACCCTGGCTTTTCATCCCAGTCTGTGACCCCCAAGCAAGTTATTGAACCTCTCTTGCTCTGTTTCCCTGGAGTTACATGGAGTCATGTAACTACAAGGTGAGATAGGTGAGGTTCAGCAGCTGGTAGACCTGGCCAGCCAAATCCTCTTCCCTATGTGAGGAGCTGCTTTGGGGATAGACACCTCTGCCCACTCACCATTCTTTATTGTGCACAAGCCCCACCCAACCATCTCACCTCTTTCCTATGATTCTTAAATGCAGCACTCATGGAGCTTACCAGTCTCAAAGTTAGATATTAATTAAGAAATTACAAAAATATAATTACAAACTATGAATTGGAGTAACTACCACTAAGGAGAAGTACAAGGACCCACAGAATCTAATACAGCCTGGGGAATCATGAGAGGAAAGGACTTTAGAGCTGGGACACAGTGGTCTGGTTCTGAGTTTTCTTTTGAGGCCCCAGGCGGGGAACAGGTGGGCCCAAAAGGGGAAGGAGGATGAAGAGAAAGACAACATGCCCTAATACTTATTAATCCCCCCTGCCCCCTATATTTGGGATTTATTGAGAACGGTCTCTAGATCAATGATTCCCAAAGTAGGCCCTGGATAGCATCAGCATTATTTGGGAACTTGTTAGAAATGCAAATTCACAGGCCCCATCCCAGACCTAATGAACTGAAAACTTTGAGGGTTAGGCCAACAACCTGTGTTTTAACAAGCTCTCCAAGCAATTCCGAAGGAAGCTTAAGTTTGAGAGCCATACTCCCATGTCTACAGTCAAGTGGATTCATTCATCAGAAGTGGTTCTCTCTCAATCTATCATGTTCTCCAAGTGGAAGAGGAATTTTTAGATGATAATCTAAAAGAGAGAAGCCCTGATAGGGATCTCCAACTGTAGAGAGAAAGGCAACAAATTGTTTGATGGGGTAGGGGTAAGGGAATAAAAGATTTCCCAAAATAACAAGCATTTTAGCAATTCAGAAACTAATTGCCTAGGGACTGAGACTCTGGAAGGTAAAGCACACTATTTTAGAACTGTTAAGTACCTAGGAGATCATATCCTACCCCACCTCCACCTCCCACCCAAGACAAAATCGGGACAGATGTTACCTCACCCTTCAAGGCAGACTTTTCCACTGTAGGTTGGCTCTTGAGTGTTGAAAACCAGAGATGAAAGCTACCTCCCTCTGACTTCCTTCCACTGGCCTTAGTTCTCTGGACTCTTGTAGGTAAACTCTCTCCTCCTTCCCCATGACTGCCCAAAGATTACAGTCATTCTTTGTCCATGGTTCTTAGTGAAGACACAATCACAGACCAACCAAAGTATAAGGAAAGACCCTGTATTTATTACAGCAAGAGGGAACATGATAGAAACTTCAAGTACATGTGCCCTTCAGCTGGGCCAGCTGACACGAGGGTGACCATGCAGACTGGCCTATACTCTGGAGAATGTTAAGGGTCATGGGGAAATGATTCCCAAGTCTGAGCCAAGGCTGCATGTTTGCTAGGTCACTGAGACCTTTCCCACGTGGTTTATTTTAAGTCCCTCATTCATGATTTGGCTGGTTAGGAAGAAGTTTTTAGACCATCCATGCAAGCTACTGATGCTTTTTAGGGGTACTAACTACTCCACAGCCTAAGACATATTTTGTTTACAGAGGAAATGGTCCTCACATCTCACTCCCATCAGCCTGTGGTGCCTTCTTACATTTGACCAATTGTGTGTTTATTCACACATTTATTTAACCATTTTGCCCATCCCCCCAAACCCACCCAATCCCAGGCCCACCCTGAGTTTACCTCCAGTTGGGGCAGTGCCCAATATCTGTTCCAAACTGAGAAACTGAAGTCAACCTTGGACAAAAGCCATCCTGAAGAATATGCCGACCAAAGACCCAATTCAGAGAAAACAAAATGGGGCAGAGTACAAAAAAGAGCAGTTTTAAATTCTATTTCACACTTGTACTGGCATGTTCTCCCAACATCCTCATAACATGAGGAAGAGGGCATTTCATAGCGAGCCAGACTGAAGCCCAGGTAGAACTAAACACAAGGACCTGCTTCTTGGCCTGGTCATCCACTGCCAATCAGTGACCCCGGGCTGGGGATGACTCTTATGTATGCCACCATCAGGGATGTTGTCAGCCCTTAGTGATGACATAGCATCAGCCAAAACAAAACCTAGAAAGAAACTTACTATGAAATGGGGCTCTGACACTTCCTGTATAAAGATGGTCTTTGGAGAGTCACACAGTGATAAAAACTCATCTTCTGAGACTGGAATCACAGCTTCTCTACGCTCTTGATGATGCCAGACAAAAATGTGACCACATGCTCTTAAACTGGCTTTGCACCAAACACGGGAGAGAGGTCATCTACCTCCACCTCCTAACAACTGGAGCCAAATCTGTTTCATTTTCACCAAAAAAAAAAAAA
>JAQZBX010093774.1:0-12112 GCA_029593785.1 Cabassous unicinctus | reverse complement strand
CCTTCCTGGGCTCCCAGGCCAAACCACCATGTGGAAGGTTTGGTGGGACTCCGCACGCAAATTTGCGGGTGAGAACCTGAGTCAGCCTAAGGCTGTGACCCTTTCTCTCCCATTTCCAGGAGTGGTAGATCCCTGGTGGCCCCTTTGTCTGTAGTCGCAGGCCCAGAGGCCTGAGAATTCTAAAGAGTGTGGGGGATGGTGCTGGCAGCAGCAGCCACTCTAGTTCCAACTCATGGATCTGTTGTCAGGATTTCCCTCTTTTGTCCCTCTCTCCTCTGGGTGGTGTTCAGCCTTCACCTGCTTTCCTAAACCCTAGAAGATCTTTTTTGGGGCTGTTTCAGCCTGTTCTCTAGCTATTTTTCTGGAGAAGAGATTCCCGTGTCTTACTAGTCTGCCATCTTCCCGGAAGTTCAGTACTCTTGATAACAGTAATAATGTAACATTCTTGCATCTGTTCCAAAGATGACCTGCATTGATAATTGGGAAGAATTGAAAATATGTTCCAAATGTATGCTGTGGACCTGGTAATACTTGGATGATGTTATCACATAATCTGTAATGAATATTTCACCATGGTGTAGTGTTTTGAAAGAGGGGTGTTGTTTGGGAATTCTCCACTTGTGCATGATAGTTTTGTAAGTTTCCAACTTCTTTCATAAAAATATATTTGAAAAATGATAATATGGTGTGTTGGAGGAAAATACAACAAATGTAAGATAAGGATTTAATTAGTAGTAAGATTTTGACAACATTATTTCATAATTTCTAATAAATGTCTCATGACAATGCAAGGTGTTGGTGGAGGACTGATGTATGGGACCCCTGTGTGATGTTATGGAATGTTTGCTTTCTAAGTTCACAACTTTTACTCTACACTTACTATTTATGTATGTTCATGTATAACTGATATAAAAATAATAATGAAAGGGTGGTTTAGGGGAGAATACTTTGCTTAGTAGTAATATTTGAGGATGCTCTTTAATCATTAGTTAAAAATGTTTCACATCAATCCAAGATATTGGTGGTAGGGTGATGTATGAGAGCCCTGCATGAGGTTATGTATGTTTCTTTTGTAAGTTCACAACTATTGTTACATATATATTGTTTATGCATGTTAATGTTTGAATGATATTCTTTACTAAATTTTTAAAAATTAAAAATAAAATATAACAGGTAAAAAAAAGACAATTGCATAAAAATGGCACATATATCCAATCATTGACACATCATAAATACTTTTGTAGTTTGGATGCTACAAAAGATGTGGGGAGTGTCTAATTTTCAGAGTATCTTAAATACGTATACTAATTCATGTAACCTCAAAGAACTGCCCCACTTAAAGACAGGCAGAATACTGGCAAAGATGAGAAAGTAAGAAGCCATTAGAATCTGATTTAAAGAATATTTCCTGCACATAAAACCCATGAGTCCTCAAATCACACCCTGAGAGTGACTCCTAACCTATCTTATACACATGTGCAGAATGCTAGGAAAGAAAATGGTGGATCTCACTCTACTACCAGGATGATAAGAGAAGGCCTGTTCTTGCACTCATTTTTAATTGATAATTTCCCTTGTTTCTCATTTGGTAAAATGAGAACCTTATGTTTACAATTACCCCATGCATTTAAAAAGGATTATGCAATACCCTCATCTACGACCCTTTATGTGCATTTGTTTTAATATTTCATATTAATGAATATTCAAGATTAATAATCTTGGCTTCTATGTACAATGTTTCTTAACTTTATTCTTTGAATTTAGCCATTGAGTATAATTTGGTAAATCCTGCACTATTATACTTCTCCTTCATTTCATATATTTTAATCATTTCCTCAATTTTATATACATGCTGTATTAGTTTCTAGGGTGCTAGGATAAATATACCATACAATGCATTGGGATAACAACAGAAATTTATTGGATCATGGTTTCAGAGGCTAGTAGCCTTGCTCTCTCCTCCAAAGATTGTGGTATTCTGGTGCTGGCTTGCTATTAATCTTTGGGGCTTCTTGGCTTTCCTGTCATGTTTTGATGTCCTTTCTTTTCTCTTTTCTGTTTTAATGATGTGCAGCATTACTCCTCCACAGGGCTTTCTCTTCATAAAGTCTCCAGGAATAGAATTAAGGCTGAATCACATTCATTTGGGCATAACTTACCTAAAAATAACATCTTCAAAAAACCAATTTACGGTGGGTTCACATCTCTTGGAATGGATTAAGATTAAGAACCTGTCTTTCAGGGGTACATTATTCTACCTGCTACAGATATGTATAGCAATTATTCTACACCGTGTTTCTTCTAAGTCCAATCTTAAGATAGACCTATATCTTTTGATCTTGTCTCTTTTTTCCATTGACTATTCATCACATTCCTGATGGTTTTCACAGATCATTTTTTAATTGTATGTCTATATTTAACAATCAGGAAGAGATTGAAGATCATGTCATTTCCTCAAAGAGGCTGGCTATTGTGATTCTTAGGTAGGGAAAGGCAGGGCTTATCACTTTCTTCCTCTCAGGAATTGAGCTACACTCTGGCTGGGTTACAACTTTGATTATAGTCAATCTAATCTACTTGTAATTATAGTTATTTTTCCTCTGAAAATATTGCAGGCATATTCCTGTAGTTGGATTTACTTGTCTTGCCTCTACAACCACATTTTACCTGGGATCAGAAGTCCCTATATTTTACTTCAAAAGTCACCCCATTTGTCCTCATCCCAGAAAAACTACCTATTCCTTCAGGGGTTCTATAATATCACTTTGAAAATTGTCAATTACCCTAGCCAAAAAGCCAGGTAGACTTGACAATTAAATATTGCACTTCTTTTCTCAGAGACTGTACATCCACAAATTCTGAATACTCTCCAATGCCTTTAAACATGTTTAACAATTTTATTCTGGATTTATCATTGCATGTGGGGAATTTCTAATAGGGACTACTCAATTGTGGTCATAAATGTAGTGGTCTTTATGGAAGTCTGATAATCAGTGTACATGTAAGTGTTTTTGGGTTTTGTGTGTAGTCATTTAGAAGCTCCATGTATATGTGTGAATGTGTGTTGTCAACATATCTGCTCAGGTTGTACATGGTTACTGTGGGGTCTTTATATGTGATCATGTATATTTGGAATTTTTCAGAATATGGATGTAGAGACAAGCATGGACTTCCTGGTTTTAGTTAAACATTGAAGATCCTAATAGAATGGTGATTGTAGCATATGTCCAAAGAGGATTCTGATGGGCCTTATAAACAGTGAAAAAAGCTGGAGACAGCTTAGTATGATCTGCTAGTGATACTGAGATGAAAGGGTTCAGGATATTGACAATTGGAAGCCAGAATTCAGGATTGGAAATTTCATAGGTTAGGAAACTTATGGACATCAGTGATTGTGGCTCTGTGAGGGAGAATGTTTAAGGGGTTTGGTAAAAAAGATATTGTATTAGTTTGCCAAAGGGCTGTCAATAGAAAGTATCAGAAATGAGTTGTCTTTTATAAAGGGAGATTTATTTGTGGTAAAAGCTTACAGTTTTAGGTCATGAAATGTCTAAATCAAGGCACCATAAGAAGTGCTTACTCACCAAAGTAGCTACTGATAATCCTGTGTCCAGCCTTGTGGGATATCAAATGGCCACCAAATGGCATAATTTCTACCTACCCCTCCAGAATCTACCAGCTCCTGGAACTCAGCTCTGGGCAACTTGTCTCTTTCCAAGCCTCCTTTATCAATCCCCACCGCACCATTTTCTTCCTGAGTCAGCTGCAAGCTTTCAGTCATATGGCTCATCTCTCCCTGGGCCTCAGTTCTTTAAGCCTCTCAGGGCCTTGACATCTAAGCTGTGGGCAAAACTGGAGTCCTTTCTCTCATATTGCAAGATAAAATATGGTAGCTTCTTTTTCCTGTTTCTCTCTCTCTGTGTATGACTGTTTATATCAGACTCAAAAAGAAGGTAAAAACTCAACCTGAGTCATGCCTCATTGACATAGTCCAATCAAATGCCCTAAAGAGATCTTTTCAAGTAATTTAATCCAAGTCCCCACAACAGAATTTAATGCAAAGGGCACCACACCTAGTGGAAAATATTGGTTTAAGAACATATTTTCTTTTTCTTTTTGGGATTCATAAAAGAACCTCAAACTCTTAGAGAGAGCTTGTCTGAGGGCTGAGTTATAGAGATATCTGGTGGAAATGCTTGACATTTGGGTATTGGAGGGTGAGTGAAGACTGTCATCTCTGTGCCCTTTAGGGTAAATGAATGGGGCTGGGTGGGACAGCACATTGGATTACTTCAATGAGTCAGTGATGGTCTCCTTTTGAGCCATTGATTAAACAGCTGAAGGTAGAGCAGGTATTTTTCCTAGTTTCTAGCATAGGGAACAATACCTAATCTCAGTGACCAGAATAATCTTTAGGGGCTGAGAGTGTCCTGCACTCAATGAATCACTTAAGCAAACAGAAGCCCAAGGCCATTGTATCTCATTAGTGGCCCATTAGGGAGTGTCAGGAAGGACTCACTGCAAGGATCATATCATGGTAGCAATCAAAGAAGTATTACAATCCCCAAATCTACAAGGCCCATGGGCAATGCAATTCTGAGGGACCAGTTGTAGAAACCAGTACATGAAGAAAATAATTCTGTAAAAATTTTGATTCTGAGCATCCATATATCCATATATGTAAACCTTTCACCTCACATGATGCATAGTTCTAAAAGACTGAATCCTTTCTTACTAAAATTGGGGTCATGAGAATGATGTTTGTTCTCACTACTACAACTCACATTTTATGTAATATTGAAAGCCTGAATGGATAACCTTTAAATTTGAGGACAGGAAAGGATGACTTCTCACCACTGTAGCTCAAGCATGTGTAATGCTGAAAAACTGAATGCTTTACCTTAAGTAGAGACTAAGAAAAGGATGTCATCACTCATAACTGCTATTTAATGTATAATGGAGGTCTTAGAGCAATAGAACTGAGAAGAAAAGCAGAAACTTGGTAAAGGAGAAGAAAACTGTATTTGCTGAGGACATGATTGGGTATGTAAAACCACTATTACATAACCAAAAACTTTTAGACTAATTAGTAAACTTTGAAAGGTCACAGTGTACAAAATAAAATTTTATTTTATTTTCATATACTAGCAATTGATATGTCAAATGCCATACAAGAAGCATTTACAACCAATCACAATATAAGTCATCTGTATGATTTGAATGAAGATGTGAAAAAGCCTATAATGAAAATTAAAATATTAGAGACATTAAAAAAGTTCTACATATATGGGAGATATACCACAATACAAGGACTGAAAGACTGAAAGACTCAGTATTCTTAAGGTATATTTTCCTTTAGATGATCTATAGATTCCATTTTGTCAAGATCTGTGGGGAGTATGAAGTGTCATCCCACATGCACAGTTATGTATTTTATATAACTATATGGATAATAAAGAAACACAAGTCACCTACATGAAATAAAGTATTCTTTAATGACACAAATGATTAACAAAGGCACACTTCAGCATCCATCTCCTGCAGGAGACTCCATGTGTTGTGATAGAAAAATTCTTGGTTTTTAATAACAAGCTATGATTTAAAATAATGCAATAATTTTCCCTGATATAAGTTAAAAATGATATGATGTAATTTTCATGAAAGAGATTTTATTGAGGAATAAAGAAGTAAACACATTCAGCAAAACTAATATATAGTCCATGGAAAGTATTGCATTATTTGACCTGGTCAGTAGTTAAAAACCAAGTCAAATTCTATTAACCCTAACATTTATTTAGGTAAATTTCTGAAACATAATTTGATCATTACTTCTTAAACTTTCTAATCTTTGTACTTACTAGAACTGATTTTTATGGATGCCTCTGTTCTTCCACTTTTCTTGAAGTTGGCTACATTAAATATGCAGCATTTTTAATGACTGTCAGGAGAATGCCAATGCCATTTTTCATCACTAGATTGGATTCTTCATAAATACTTGAATAGGTTTATCATATTCATCTTTTTGTGCATTTCAGCTGACAGTAAGACACAGATTATCACATGAGGATACACACACCCTCAGTATCAGTAATTGCTTTTCTATTGCATTTCTGATTCAGTTGCCATGAATACTGAAAATAGCGAAGACAACTCATTCTTTCCTCCACAGAAAGAAATTCATGTTGCTGTTAATGCCAAAAGTTGGTTTGCAAAACTTTTTGGAACAAACAACGTATATTTTCAATAAATATAAGTTATAATTATACACCCACATGCACATACGCAACTGGCCTGCAGGGATAAAAGGGTGATCAGGCCTGTTTGGTTCAGGGAGTACAACCAGAATCCTCACTCATTCTTAGCCCCAAATAGCTGTATAGGTGAAAGGGCTTCATTTTCTCTATTTTTTGGAGAACTTGAACTGTATTTTTTAGTGTCATCAATGATACATACCCTGATTTAATATGGGAAAACATTTTTCTCTTATCACAGTCCATGCTTCCCTCATTTGTGTCATCAGGATGTCCAGCACTCTGGACTTTGTGGACAAGGACACAGCACTCTTTACTTTTTGCTGGAGTAACACCAATGACTCAAGCATAGAACTAAGTTCACTTTCAATAATACTGGATATAATATAGACACACATTTGTAGTTCATGTACCCAAATTCTAGGTATCAGGATACATACAGCCTGATGTAATGTGTAGCAGGAAGTTGCTTTTGGTGTGGCCTGTACAGCCAAAACCACTGCATCATGTTCAGCCCATTGGGCAGAACATCCTTGTCGAGGCTGAGTCAAAATGTGGCTAACCTAGGGAAGGAGGGTCAGTGGCCCAATGGACTCTATTAGATTTGAGTTTTACAATTTCCTCCATGAACAAAACCATACCATTAAGTAGGAATGTCTTTGAAACATGGGCCCCACTTAGGCAAGTAATAGGTAGGATCAACCCCTGTGGGTTTTTGAGCCCCCTTAGGCAAAGCATCTATTTGTTCATAGAGCTCACTGCCTCTCACCACAGACAGATTTAATCTTGGATGTACTACTTCTATTTAATTAGGGAGATTTGTTGAGCCTAATCTACTTTATTGAAAGGATTAGTGAATACCACATGAGGATGGGCAATGTCTGGTCTTCAGCTACATAGGGCACATCAAAGGTTAAAGATTCTCCACTATGGCCCAGTAAGAGGCTAAAAGCTGCCATTGAAAAGGAATATGCCTGTAGTGGTGTAAAGCTGTACATACCCCAGAAAAACATGTTCTTAAATTTAATTAATTCCTGTGGGTGTGGACCCATTTTAAGTTAGGATCTTTTGATGAGATTACTTCAGTTAAGGCATAACCCATTTAATTCAGAATATGTCAATTCTATTACTGGAGTCCTTTATAAGAGAATGAATTTCAGACAGAGAAAGCTACATAACCAAGAGGTTGAATTTAGCAAAACCTGAAAGGCAAGAGAGACACACAAATACTGCCATGTGTGTTGCCATGTGGCAGAGGAGCCAAATATCAACAGTCACTGGTCTTTGTGAAGAAAGATTGCGTTAATGATGCCTTTATTTGGACATTTTCTCAGCCTCAAATTGTAATCTGATGAATTAACCATTGTTTAAGCCAGCCCATTTCATGGTATCTGCTTTAAGCAGCCTATGAAATTAAAACAGATATTGTTACCAGGAGAATGGGATGCTGCAATTGCAAATACCAAAAATGTGGAAAAGGTTTTGGAATTGGGTAATGGGTAGAGGCTGGAAGAATTTTAAGGTGCTTGTTAGAAGAAGCCATGATTGCTTTGATGAGAATGTTGGTAGAAATATGGATGCTAAAGGGATTTCTGATGAGGCCTGTAGCAGTTTGTCAGTTTGATATAGTTATGAATTCCAAAAATAGATATTGGATTATGCTTTTAAAAAGTTCTGTTAATCTGGGCTTGATTAAGTTATTGATTAGGACATTCACTGGGCTATGTCAGTAAGGAATTGAGCCCCACTCCTTGGTGGGTGGGGAATCAAATATAAAAAGCATGGCAAAAGACAGAATTAGAGCAATTTTGATGTTGGGGTTCTGATGAAGAAGGAGAGAAGGCTCAGGGAAAAGAGATAAGCCTTTCACCTGACAGTTCACAGCAGGCCTTGTGGAGAAAGGCAGAGCCTAGAGAGCCCCACAGTCTACAGCTGACCTTGTGGAGGAAACAGAGGGGCTAGGCCCAGAGAGAAACAGAGCACCAGGAAGAAAGGAACCCAAGAAGCCTGAACCTTGGCAAATGTCAGCAGCTGTCTTGCTCTAACATTTGGAAACAAACTTTGGTGAAGGAAAAAACTTATGCTTATGGTCCAGTAACTGTGGACTACTACCCCAAATAAATACCCTTTATAAAAATCCACCGATTTCTGGTATTTTTTTATCAGCACCCTTTGGCTGACTGAAACAGTATTTGGTACCAAGGAGTGGTGGAAACCCTTTTGTAATTACCAAAATGTTGGAATGGTTTTATAAATGGGTAAGGGGTATTTTTTGGAGGAATTGTGAAATGCTTGATGGAAAAGGCCTACAGTACTTTGAAGATATTGCTGATAGTAATATGGACACTAAAGAGTCTTTTTATAATGCCTTAGAAGCAATGATGAAGCTATTAGTGGAAACTGGAGGAAAGTTGGTTCATGCTTAAAAGTTGCAAAGACCTTAGCAAGATTAACTCATGGTGTTTTAGGGAAGACAGAATTTGAAAGTGGTGAACCTGAGTATTTAGCTGGAGAACTTTCCAACATAGACTTGGAGAATGTGGCTTGGCATCTCCTTGCAGCTTATAGCAAAATATTAGATGAGCAAAATACACTAAGGACTGAGCTCTTGGGTACTAAGAAACAAAAACTGATTCTGGAAATTCCAAGCCTCTGGAAATCAAGTTCTCAGATGAAAGTCACCCATTTGAAGACTTAGCTAAACCTGGAACTTGTAAATCAGGATTGAAGATGCAGTTATCTCAGAAAGACTTGTGGAAAGTCTTACTGTCTGATGGCTTGGACCCCTGCTTCTTGCATGCTAAACCAACAAAGTTTTTGAGGGAGCAGTATGAACAAAACCACTGTCAGCTTGGACAAAAAAGGACATGGAAAGGAGATATTGAAGGTGAAACAGCTTCAAGAGGAAAACCATGGAAACTGAGATCTGGAATTAAGACATTGCCTTGGGCCAAGAGAGGAACCCCAACCATATGTACAGAAAGAGTGAGTTTGCCCCAGCAGTTGAAGAGGGGATGTTCCCCACCCAATGTTCTGGGAGAGTTTTGCCACCGCATGGTACAGGGAGGGTGGAGCACATTCCTCAAAGATTAGGGTGTTTAAGGTCAGCACCCCATAGGGCTGAGAGGGGTGCTCCTGTCCCCCATGGATTATAGAAGGCCAGGTGGTCAAGTCATTGCTCTATGATGGTTGAGCCTGTATGCCAAAGGTTAGGGGGAATGTTGTCTTCACCTCACTCTACTGGGGGGGGGTCTAAGAATGTAACCTAAAGATTAGCTAAGGTGTGGCAATCATCCCAACACTCTTGAAGGGTGAGGTCCAGAGCTTGGTTGACACCCAGATGCTTTATGAGGGTGGAAACAAGAAAATGGCCATTGGGCAAGGCTGTGGAAAGGGTGGGTCCCCATGTGGCCCCAAGGAGAAGAAACCATCCTCTTAAGAATGACTCTCAGACTTTGAAATTGAATAGAGGATGCCGTGCAGGTTTACTGAACTGTAGAGGACCCATGACTCAGGTTTAACTTACCAGTTTCTCCTTATGGTAATGAAAGTGTTTATGTTTGTCTGTCAATTTGTGTATTGGAAGCAGATAAATGATTTTGTAAGTTTCAGAGGTATACAGCTAAGAGGGACTTTGCCTCAAGATGAACTGGATTTCTTTAAAATAATTATGATATGATTTTGTAGTTGCATTGTTACTGATTTAAGGCTTTTTGAATATTGTTATGTAATTTTGGAATTCAGAGGGTGGAGTGTAGCAGTTTGGCAGTTTGATATAGTTATGAATTCCAAAAATAGAAATTGAATTATGCTTTTAAACTGGTTTATTAATCTGGGCACAATTAAGTTATAATTAGGGTATTGACTAAGCCACATCAGTATGGTGTTGAGCCCCACCCCTTGGTGGGTGGGGAATCAAATATAAAAGTCATGGCAAAGGACAGAATTGGAGCAGTTTTGATGTTGGGATTCTGATGAGGAAGGAGAGAAGGCCCAGGGAAAAGAGACAAGCCATTCACCTGACAATTCACAGCTGGCCTTGTGGAGAAAGGCAGAGCCTAGAGAGCCTCAGAGTCTTCAGCTGACCTTGTGGAGGAAACAGAGGAGCTAAGCCCAGAGAGAAATGGAGCCTCCGGAAGAGAGGAACCCAAGAAACCCGAATCTTGGCAAATGTTGGCAGCTGTCTTGCTCTAACATGTGGCAACAGACTTTGGTGAAGGAAGAAGCATATGCTTATGGCCTGGTAACTGTTGACTTCTACCCCAAATAAATACTTTTTATAAAAACCAACCAAATTCTGGTATTTTGCATCAGCACCGCTTTGGCTAATACAAGGCCTTAGAAGTAAATGATGAATGTGCTACTGGAAACTGGGAAAAAAAAAGATTATCCTGTCTTACAGTGGCAGAGAACTTGTTAAAATTGAGTTCTGATGTCAGATAGAAGGCAGAATTTGAAAGTGATGAACTTGGATATTTAGCTGAGGAGATATTCATTTTATGTGGAAAGTGCAGCCTTTTTTTCCCTTGCAGCTTGCTTTAGTTTGCTAAAAGCTGCAGGGAGCAATATACTGGAAATGGATTGACTTTTACAATGGGAGTTTATTAGGTCAAAAGCTCAAAATGTCACATTTGCAAAAAATTTACACACAGTAATGGATTAGCTCTTAAGACATGATCATCTGGGAACCACTTAGCATCAAACTGTTACATTCCACCTTCTAGGCTCCCGAATGTTATGTTCTTTCTATATGCAAATACATTCATTCCATCACAATATTTTAAGAAACATTAAATTATTTCAGTAACAGTATTAAAATCTAGTCAAAATCTTTTATAGGCATGCAGTCTGTCCTGAGTCAATGTGCCCTCTGCCTGTGGACCTGTGAAACTTACAAATCAAATTATCTTCTTCCACTATACAAAGGAAAGGCAATCATACGATAAATGTTCCCTCTTTTCCAGGCCTCATTGCTTCAGCTTCATGCTGCTCTATCTGTGGCTTCCCTTTCTTCTAGATTTGTCAACTTCTGGAGGCTTCTCTCTGTATCTGTGTGCTTCTTTTGGTGCCTCTGCATGTTTCTCCAATTTAAAAAGGACTCTAGTGAAAGGACTAAGATGCACCCTGGGTGATGCCTACTGAAGTGATCTAATCAAAAGGAAGGTCCCTGAACTAAATCTAAACAAAAGGTCCCATCTACAATAGGTTAACATACAGAGGAATGGATAAATTCTAAGGACAAGATCCTCTGAGGCCCACCCAGCTTCAAACTGTCACACAGCTTAGACCACTATGAACATCAGGAGGCAAATATCTATTTGAGTTCCTGCTTTCAATTCTTTTAGTTATATAATAGTAGAGGGATTGCTGGGTCACATGGTAATTCTATACTTACCTTTCTTAGGAATTGCCAAAATTTCCAGTGTCTGAACAATTTTACATTCCCACCAGCATTTTAAAATTAGGTTTTGTATTAGTCAGAATTCTCTAGGGCAACAACCAACAGAAGATATCAGTATATAGTATGAAACTTAATAAAATTGTATCATGCAACCATAGGGATGCACAAATCTAAATTCCACAGGGCAGGCTGCTAGCCTGAGTCTCCCATGAAGGTTTTTGATGAATTCCACAGGAGATGCTGTCTGTCTGATGTAGAGATGGAAATTCTCTCTCTGAGTGCTTAAGTCATTTCTCCTTCAAAGGCCTTCAACTGATTGGATGAGATATCACTCATTGCTGAAAGTAATCTCCTCAGTTGATTGTAGATTTAATCAACCATAGATGTAAACAACTCACTGATGATTAGAGTCCATGAAATGTCCTCGTAATACAATTAAAAAAAAAAATTCTCTCTTTTT
>JAQZBX010093773.1:0-12109 GCA_029593785.1 Cabassous unicinctus | reverse complement strand
TAAGGTCCAGGGTTCAATCCTCGGCCCTGGTACCTCAAAAAAAAAAAGTTTTACAAAGAACTCAGTTCAATGACCTGCAAATATGGGGCTGAAGCTTTTTGAGCTTTCTAAAAGCAGCAAAGAGTGCTTGAATTGTCATTTATAGCTATCTCTTCACACTCAAATGTCACTTTAGCCCTGTCAGTAGCAGCTAAAAATCACCCCTGAACAATGACCCCCAGCTTCTTCCTATCCCCTCAAATTTCTCTGCACCTGATCACCCTCTTCATAACTCCCGAGGCTTGTGATCACACAAAATATTTGCACTCCCACTGGTTATTTTCAACTTCCTTATTGGCATCCTTTCCACATTTACATATATATATATTTTAGGAGGTACTGGGGATTGAAGCCGGGACCTCGTACATGGGAAGCAGGCGCTCTACCACTTGAGCTACACCCGCTCCACTCTGCTTTTAAATTTAAGTCTCATCCATCTCTTACATTCTTTGCTCCCACCTCTTTCTCACTCACCCATCTCTCCAACCCTTTATGGACAAGCTTTTAAGAAGAATAACTGTCACTCTCTCCTCTACCTGTCACCTCCCAATCATTGCTCAGCCCCCTTCAGTCTGGCTCCCACTAACCACTCCCTGGAATTGTGCGGGCCGAAGCCACCCCTTGCCTCCAGTCTGGTGGCACTGTCTTAGTCCTTCCTTGGCCTCTTCCACCCCTGACCACACCCTTCCAGACACCAGCCCCCTGCTTGCCTTTCTGTCATTGCCTCTGGCCATGCCTTACCTTTCAGCCTCTTTTCCACCTGCTCCTTGACTGTTCCTTTCCCCAGGAAGGGCCTCACCCCTTCCTACTCTTCCTGGGGTTTCATAGCATAACAAGATCACCTAGAAAATGACTCCCAAAACTTTGCAAACTAATCCTCTTTTCTGAGCCCCCAGACCCATACATCCAGTTGTCTATTGGACATCTCTTTCTGTTTAGAAAGAGCACAGTGCATTAGTCTTAACCCTCATGATAAATCTAAGTTTTGGGTCTCTCAAAATGCACATGCCTTAGGCAAGGACACCTGTCACCTTGTTGCCCAAGCCAGAAATCTGTAAGTCATGTGAGACTTCCCACTCCCTTACCTTGCTGTGGTCCCCACCTCCCACCCAGTCACCAATCACTGTGGCCTTCAGGGTGGTGGCTGAGAACATGGGCTTTGTGTCTTTTAACAGCCCAGATGCACAGGTTGGCCCTTCCCTTACTGGGTGACCCCGGGGCACATCACTTAACCTCCCTGTGCCTTGTTTCCTCTAGAATAAAGATGATGCTTCTGAGTTGTGAAAAGGATTGAGATTATATGTAAAGGGATTAGCATAGTGGCTGGTGCCCAAAAAATCATTTTCTCTGCTGCCACTGCCCTTTACAACTGGACATCAGCAACAGCCTCCCGGCGGCTGGTCTTGCTTTTTGCTTTCCTCTAATTCGGTGATTCCCGGTGTGATCACTGGACCTGTAGCATCAACACCAACTGATGCCTGTTAGAAATGCAGACTCCCAGGCCCCACCCCAGTCCTACCGAGACAAACTCTGGGGGTGGGGGTCAGCAATCTGATTTGGTAAGCCCCAGGTGACGGATGCAGGGCCAACTTTGAGAGACCCTGTTCCAAGCCATCTTCCAAGCTGCACTCACTCCCCCTCTCCTCCATCCATGTATCTTCACCCATTACGCCAGCAGAGAGACTCGCCTCTTCTCAGCCATTCTAATTCTGGTACGGTCCCCTAATGTGCCACACCCTCTACCAGCCTGCAAGTTCCCTTGCCATTCCCCTTCCAACTCACCCACCCGCCTCACCTTCCTTCACCTGGCTAAGCACTCACCTTGGCGGAAACCAGTCAGGCCTTCCCTCCTTGGGAAACGGAAGTGGGCCCTCATTTGTGCATACCTTGCTTTCTGTAGCACTTAACACATCTATATGTATTCCCTGATAGACTGAGTTCCTTGTGGCCATGGGCTAGTTGTACCCTCCCCGACATCTAGCACCATCAATGTTTGTTGAATGAATAAATGCCTGTTATCAGACTTTTATTTTTCTGCTGTCCAAGCAGTCATATTTTAAACATTTCCTCCACACCTGGAGCCATCGCTTCTTGGATCAGAGCTGAAAAATTTACTCAAGGGAAATCCATGCCCAGGCTTGCCAGCAATCTGTGTTAGGGCCTCTCTCTCTTTCTGTCAAAGCTTTTGAGTTGGGAATTGAAGAGTAAAAATGAGTCACGCGTGGAATGGGGCTGTCATAAAGTTGAGTGGGAGCCATGGCAAGCGAAGGTAGAGGCTGAAGATGGGCCACAGAGAAGGAGGAGGAGAGGTACAAAGATCCGAGAGGAGCCCAGGTCCCTGGGCCTGCCTGGGTTCCAGAACGTTTCAATCCATGTCCTGGGCCTCAAGTTATCTCACCAGAAACCCTGCTCGTAACACCCCCTCCCCCCCAATTAGGTCAGAATCTCCCATTAGATAGTTGGTTCTATTTTTTTTCTTTTTTTTTTTGAGGTACCGGGGGCAGGGATTGAACCCAGGACCTCGTATGTGGGAAGCCGGTGCTCAACCTCTGAGCCACATCGGCTACCAGTTGGTTCTATTTTGTAGTTCTTCACAGAACTCACGATTCTCACTAATTATTCATATTAATTAATTATGTAACTATTAGATTAATATCCATTTTTTCCCTGCTAATCTGCCAGGTTTTTTTCCCCTATTTTTTCTCCAGTGCTCAGCTCTGTGCTTTTACAAAGAGAATTTAGCATTTTGCGAATTATTCAATAAAGGGGCAAAGAGGCAAAGGGACTGGCCATGAAGTCAGGCGGTTGAGAGACAGCAAGGCTGTAACTCCTGGGTCTTCCGTTTCCAACAAGTTAGACTGGTAGTCTGACGCCCTCCTGGATGCAAACCCCGCTACAAGCAGATGTTCTCCGGGTGGAGGTGCCTCCTGGTTGGCCCCAGGCTCAGCTGTGGGGCTGCATAGGGTTTTGGCCCACAGAGTTTCAAGGACTGGGTTTCTTTTCCACTCCCCAGCCCCCTCATCCAGTGTGCCTGGAGAGACCTTGGCAGTGGTTTGGGAATCCCAGTTCCTCAGCTTATCAGCTGGGCAGTCTAGGCAAGTTACCTACGTTTTCCAAGCCTCTTTATCTGTCTGTAAAATAGCAGAGCCTGCCATACCTACCTCATGAGGCTGTTGAGAAGGTTAAATTATGAAGTCAATGTGGAAAGTTCTTGGCACAGTGCCTGGCCCTTTGGAAGTGTCCCTAAAAGGTACCTCACGTCCACACCTGCCCCTCCTCCCCGCTCTCTGCCATCATCGTGCTCTAGGAATCTCCTGAAGATAAACCTAGGGAAGAATGCTTTGTGTGCCCACGTAATGGAAATGTCTACGCGCTGTACAGCAATTGCCATGTGCCAGGCAATCTCCCAAACTACAATCATTTCACAAATGGAAAAATTGAGGTCTGGAGAAGTGAAGTAGCCTGCCCAAGGTCACGCGCTAATAAGAGGCAGAGGTGGGCGAGTCTGCCCTGCACCAAGGAAATTGGGCTCAGGGTTCAGGCTCCTAACCGTTTTGTACCTGGCACATAGAAGTGCTAGGAAAGTGGTGGCTGTTGTGGTAGAAAGTTAGAGCTGGGGCCAAGCACCAGAAAAGGTCAGTGTTTTTATGAAAAACAAAGAGCAGGGAAGGTTAGCTTTGGTGTTAAAACATCAGATCATGGAAAGTTTCTTGGAAATTAAGCACATGCTTGTTCAACAGTTACTCAAATGGATTTGCCCTCAGGAGCTGCTGGGTGATCAAGCTGCAACTTGCGTAGCTGGGAAGCACAGAGGCAGGCAGCTCTAATCCCAGGCAAGCTCTGATGCCTCTCCGTTAGGCTCAAGGACACATCTGCTTCCCAGGCCTTGGCTGCCTTCCGCCAGGGCTGCAGGTACCAGGGCCACTGCAAGTTGAAGGGCGGCAGGGTCCCTCACCTCCTTCAGGCTGCAGAAACACCTTCTCTGTGTTGACAGCTCTTCAGTGATGAGAGTTTTTAACACTGTGCTTCCTGGCCCCACCTCCATAAAAGGCAGGGACCCCTTCCTACATTTAGGACTTTGAGGCAGTGTAGTTCATTTGTGCCTGACAAAGCAGAGTTGTTTAAAGAGGTTCTCCCATAATGTGAAGGATCTCATTGTAGGTGAATAATTGCTCCATTTGAAACTGGTTGTCAAGTTTTAAATTTTTTTCTTAAAATGACAGACATATGTAGACATTATTGTCAACTAAATACTGTCCCAGAAACGTAGTTCCATCCTTGACTACAATGACAGTCTTCTGTAGGTGTGCTCTCTCCCAAAGGATAGATAGCACATGCTCAAAGCCAGCTCTTCATCCCACATGCCTGTGCCAGGGGAAGTTTCCAGTTCGTACAGATCACACATCCCAGCTCATCTCAGATGCTAGCAGGGCAACGTTCCTAAGGCAGAGGGAACTGACATTCATTGAACATGTACTATGTGCCTACAGTACTGTCTTTGGGCCTTTATATTTATTTCATTTAACCCTATGAGGTAGATATTATTCCCACTTTACAGAGAGAGGAATCTGAAGCTCAGAGAGGTCAGCTTATAAAAGGGGTAAGTGTAACGCAATCATACAGTATTTGTCCTTTTGTGTCTGGCTTGCTTCGTTCAACATAATGTCCTCCAGGTTCATCCATGTTGTCATATGCTTTATGACTTCATTTCTTCTTACAGTATGATTGTGTTGCTATGAACCAAAATATATTGTGTAACATATTGTATGATGCAAAAAAAAAATTATGTGTATCCAGTACATTTAATTGAGAAATTAAATGTTTTTGTTTTTTTAAAAAAGGGGGTGGGGTGGGGTAAGTGGTTGAGCAAGGGCTTGAATGCAGATCTGTAAAGCCTGGGTCTTTCCACCACATCAAGCCAACTCTCCCCATGGACATAAAAGCATCCTATGTTGCCTTTGGTAGTTTTTACCCCAGTATACCCTCCCTAAAGCTAGAGACCCACATGTTAACACAGGCACGCACACAGCTGTGATCCACATGCATGGGCATCTGTCGAGGTATACTTATTCCTATGTACAGGTATGGCAACTGGCTAGCTGTTCGACAAACCATGCCCCTCTCCTCCTGAGCACTCAGCTGGACCATACTTCCCAACTTCAAATGCAGGGGTGCAGCCACATGACCCTTCTGGCCAACGGAATGTGAGCTGATGTGATGGTCACAGTGCTTCCAGGCCTGGCCCATACATTCTTCCACATGAAATCCTTCATTCTTTCTCAGTCTCCCTTAGTTGAATGGAGAAGAGACAGGAAAGCCCTAAAGCAGTGGTTCTCAGCCTTAGCTATATATCGAAATTACCTGGGAGCTTTAAAAAATCTCCATGCCTAGGCTGCATCCTAAACCTAGAAGTCGGAATCTCTGGAAGTGGAACCCAGGTACAAGGATTTATTCATAAAACTCTTCAGGCAATTCCAAGGTACATTAAGAGCCTTAGAGTAGGGGTTCTCAGAATGAGTCTCCCATCCAGAACCATCATCCCCACCTGGGAACTTGTTAGAAATGCACATTTTCAGGGTCCATGCCAGACCTACTAAATCAGAAAGTCTGGGGAATCGTGTTTTTTGTTTGTTTGTTTGTTTTTAGGAGGTACCGGGGATTGAACCCAGGACCTCATACATGGGGCTCAACCACTGAGCTACATCTGCTCCCCAGTGAGAGTTGGTTTTTTCATTTGTTTATTTTTAGGAGGTACCAGGGATCAAACCCAGGACTTCATACATGGGAAGCAGGCACTCAACCACTTGAGCTACATCAGCTCCCCTGGGGAACCATGTGTTAAGGCACCCTCCAGGTGATTCTGATGACCACTAATGTTTGCCAACCACTATCCTGGAGGAAGGGAGGCTACAAGACAGAAGGAGCTGGGGTCCTGACTTGCCGCTTGGAGGAGGACCAGGGAGGAGAACGTCCAGACTAGAATAGTCCAGACCATGTTGGACTATCTTATGAGTTATAAATAAGCTTGTATCGTGTTAAGCCACTGATTCAGTAGGTACACGTAGGCACTTTGTGAGTCAGCTGATTTTATGTTAGTATCCTGAAATCAGCTGAGAAGGGAATATTTACACCATGGAAATTGTCGAGCGCTACAAACCAGATGCATTTTCCCAGAGAGCTGGTTGTTAAACACCAACCAGCCCCATCATTGGGAGTGGGAGGCAGCAAGGGGCATGTCTCTGGAATGTAATGCTACCTTGTAGGGCTCCCTAGGCTGAGTCAGCACACCACTTCTTTTAATAATATCTTGTCCTTGCCAAGTCCATATATTTAGAGCTTCCTGAAGCAGAGAGAGGACGGCAGTAGGAAATGGGGGGCGGGGTGGGGAGGATGGTCAGGAGAATTATCTCACAGGTTACAAATGGCTGACAGGTTGCAAGAGGGCCTTTCAACCTCGGCACTATTGACCTTTGGGGCCAGATAAGCCCTTGGCATGACTGTCCTGTGTATTGTAGGATGTTTAGGAGCATCCCTGGGCCTCTATTCATAGAAGCCGGCAGTTTTCCCACCCTTACCCCCACCCCATTATGACAACCCAAAATATCTCCAGACGTTACCAATGTCCCCAAGGGGTTGGGGATGGGGTTGGCATCCCCCCGCCCTGGGTTGAACTACCTAGAAGGGAAGAGACACCCTCAAGATGGAAGACTGGGCCTCAGCCTTCTAGCTCAGCCCCCCAACAATTTAGGAGAGATGCTCTTTGGTTCAACTGCAATCACATGCCCACCTCCTGCAGCTGTTTCTGGCAGTGCTTTTCCTTGGTTCCCCATCTTCCCTGATCATTCCATCCCCTTCTTGACCACAGAGCACCCAGATACCTACACCTGTACTTTAGTTCTTGGTTTGGGAGTGTCAAAGTGCTTGAGGTGTGTCAACATCTCCCCTCAACACCACTGGCCTCGAGCCTTCCCTCAAGGCAAGATGATTAGGGACTGGGAATACCGGTTCTCATGGCAGAGGATGTGACTGGATCCTTGCTCTGCCATGTTTCAGCTGTGTGACTTTGGGCCAGTGACCTAACCTCTCTGAGTCTCCATTTCCTTCTTGACCAAATAGGAAACGTATTATTCCCTACTTGGCAAGAGATGTGGTGAGGATAAAACGAGATAATGCTCAACAAGCCTTGGCCGTTGTTGTTCATTAAACAGATTTTTTGCAGAGTTGCACCCAGTATAGTGGACACTGTGCCAAGTGCTGGGGATGAAGTATGGAGCAAAACACAACACAGCACCCAGTCCCCATTTCTTGCAGACTGTTGGGGAAGACAGTCCAGTGGGCAGGTGGTGAAGAAGCTGTGCAATAGTGTCAGAATATGAAAAAGGCCTGGTGCTGTGGGAGCCCACAGAAGGGGCCAAAAAACCTTGGGGAGGAATCAGAGGGGGCATCATGGAGACCATGCTGGTTGCCTGCCAAACAGACAGCTCCTGCCCTTCATGCTTACCCACAGAACCCCATGCTCCAATGAGGGCATCCTGATTTTCTGGGCCTCCCTGATAGAACAAATCTTTTTCCTATTTTCTCTTCCCTTTTCTTCACCATATCCACTCCCACTCCTTTCTTGCACCTTACTGCCAACCATTTTAATGTGTTGATTGACATCTTTCTACTTGAACGAGTTCTTGCAACATGTATATTGTTTTGTGTGTATGTTTTTTTTTAACTTTTATTATGAAAAAATCTCTAAGGTACACAAAAGTAGAGATAATAATATAACGAGCCTTTGTGTAGCCATCACTAGTTTCAATAATTACTGACACTTTTGCCAATTTTGTTTATCTATTCTCCTCCCTCCACCCCCATCTGCTCTTTGCTTTCAGAACTATTTTAAGAAAAATCCCAGACATCAAGTTATTTCCCCCATAAATACTTCAGTAGACATCTCTAACAGAAAAGGGCCTTTAAAAAAAATCATAACCACCAAGTGGGTGCTTACCTGTTTTGTTTTTCCTTCTTTTTATTTGTTTTTCTTCTTTTTTTGCCTTATCTTGCTCTTGTTTTACAACACCCCCCACCCCTTTTTTTTTAAGTACCAGAGCTGGGGATTGAACCCAGGACCTCGTACCTGGGAAGCCAGCGCTCAACCACTGAGCCACATCAGCTTCCCAGAGTTAGTTTTTCATTTGAGGATAAAGCTTGTTGTTGTTTTTGTTTTTAGGAGGCACCAGGAACTGAACCCGGGCAGGCGCTCAACTGCTTGAGGCATATCCGTTCCCCCAAACACTGTCTTTTTAAGGCCTAAATGCATACACGCTGTACTTCTGATCTAGCACCTCTAAGTGCAGCCCCTTGCCTTGATGCATGCTTTCCACCACATCTTACCTATCCTTTCAATGACAGACACTCAGGTTGCCACGCCAGCTCCCCTCCACCACAGGTAAAGCTGAAGTAAACGTCCTCACATGCGTCTCCCTGTGGCCTTTTGTGAGAACTTCTCTGGGAGCAGAATTGCAGGACCACATGGTTCCCAAATTTTTGCAACTCGGCCAAGGCCAGACTGCTCTCCAGATTGGCTGCACCAGCCCCCACTCCCACCAATGCACGAGGGTTCCCGTGTTCCCACATCCTGACAATGCCTGGCACTCTCCGGTTTCCTAATTGTCCTCAGTTGAATAGGTGCAATGTTATATTTTATTTAAATTCACATTTTTCTGGCGATTACCAATGATTTTGAGAATCTTGTCATGTTTGTCAGCTTTGAGGGTTCGCTCTTCTGTAAACTGCACGTCCATATCTTTTGCCCGTTTTCCTATTGGGGTTGCTGTCTTGGTCTTGATTTGTATGAATTCCATGTGTAATGTAGATATTAGCTCCTGTCCATTTTAAACATTGCCAGCATCTTTCCCCATTCTGCTATTTTGTCCATGGTCGGATTGGCCCCCCCTCTTTTTTTTTTGAGGTACTGGGGCCCGGGGATTGAACCTGGGGCCTTGTATGTGGGAAGCCAGTGCTCAACCACTGAGCTACACCAGCTCCCAGAATCTGATTTTTGACCAGGTACACACCCTTCCTTCCCTCACACCCCTAGCTCCAGGGAGGAAGGAATGGGGTGGGTGGTCACCCAATTTTGGCGAGTGAGATGGACAAGTCAGCCAGGAAAATTTTTTTCACTCTTCAAAAAAAGATACAAGAAGAGCCAGTCTTTCGGCCCTGTGAATGGTCTCTGGATGTGACAGAGAGTTTTTGCAGCTATCTTGCTACCAGCCTGAGAATAAAGCTAACCATGAAGGTTCAGCATCCTTGATTGATACAGGATTAAACTACTGTATCAATGACCCTGGGGCTGCCCCACCTCTTGGCTGCCTTTTAAGTGGGATAATATAAGCCCTTGTCTAAACTATATTGAGCCAGGGTTTCTGACACTTGCAGTGAGATGGATATGAGCAAATATAGCCTCTAAGCCAGTGGCTTTTGAACTTTTTGACCACAATCACCAGAAAGAATTACTTTTTTATATCATGATCCAGACTACACAACTGAAACAACACCTTTATTATATATTAGATATGTTTGGGTAGTCTCTATTCTATTCTCTTTCCCCTTCCTCCCTCCCTCCCTCGTCTTCCTCCCTTCCTTCCTTCCTCTACTAATGGGTCATGACCCACAAGTCTCAGGCCTCTGAACTGAGGCCTGAAGAAACTAAGGGTGTTAGTCAAATGAAGTGGGAGCTGGGATGGTGGGAGGAGTTGGGTGTGTGTGTGAGAGAAGAATATTTTCTACCAGAATATTTTCTACAGCCTCAGAGGCTCTCAGGCGATATATCTTAGGGGTGAAGAAGGAGCCTCTGTGCTGCTTCCCTCCCCCAAGGATGACCAGGCAGTGAGCCCTTGATAAGCCTTTGTTCATTGGCTGTGCCCCTCCCACAGCTCTTCTCCTCCCAGGATGCCTTTCTGCAGCCTTTTTGGTAACTAGACAAGGCTAGAGTTCTTATCTCACCTCTGCCTAGCCCTTGTGACACTGTGAGCCCTGATGTCTGCTAATTAGAGATGGCTGGAAGGATTATTAGGGCCCTGGTCTGGCAGCTATGCCCCAGCTCTAAATTCAATATCCAGTGTCCCACAGGGTAGGGGCTCACCTTGATAACCCCCCAAGACAAAGTAGGGAGACAGACAGGGTTTGTTCACAGCTGAGCACTCACTCTCTGAATGCAGTTTTTGTTTAAGCCCCAAGGCTGGGAACATTCCATGGCCTGGTGAACTGGCTGTCTCCTCAAGGTCAGTCCTTCCTCAGCATTCCACTTTGGAAACCATTTCCCACAGCTGGCCCTGCTCCTGCCTCCTGGCTTTGGGGGCAGTTATATAACTCTTAGGAAGACCTAGAAATGCAAGCATATGGTGTCCTCAATTCCCGGCACAGACTGGCTGCTTCACATTTTTAGCTGGTGCTGAGAGACTGGCTTTCACACGCACGTACACACACACACACACATACACAACCCTGAATCATAACCACATTTCTGCTGTAATGTTGCAGAAATGCCCCCCCCCCCATTAAATCCAACATCTGGAGCCACACCATGGTGAAAGCAGAGCCCCATTGTCCCAATAACTTCTGGGGAAGGGATGTTGCATTCATGAGAACAGGTGGATAGAAAGATAGGACTTGAGGGGACCATATTATAGTGCGACTTCATATCCTTGCAGCCCTGGATTTGCCTCTGAGGGTTTGGCTGAACAGAAGCTGGACTACAGCTCAATTCCCTAACCAAAGCCTGCCAAGCATGATGTACTTGCAATGAAAGGCTAGAGAAGGAAGCCTGTTTCTAAGATGGGGGTGAATTGGGGGTAAGAACTAGAAAATGTGTTCTGCAAAATGCTTTATTCCAAGACCCTGAAAATTACTATACAGAAAGCATTTTATTTAAAGAAGAAAATATGGGTGAATATTTACAGAGGAGTAGTTAAGAGCACACTTTTTTAGTCGAGATCAACCCAGTTCTGGCTCTGCCACTTATTAGCTGGGACCTTTGGCAAGTTGCTCTTAAACTTCTAAGTCTTAGCTTTCCAATCTTTCAAATGGATAGAATATTGTGAGAGTGGTTGTGAGGATTAAATCAGATTACGGAGCATTAAGCACAATGCTTGCAGAGAGAAAGGGCTCTATAAATGTAGGTGGTACTACAGTTCACTTTATTAATTTATTTACGGTACCGTGGGTCGGGGATTGAACCTGGAACCTCGTATGTGGGAAGCCGGCACTTAACCACTGAGCCACATCGGCTCCTGGGTTGGTTTCTTCGTTTGTTTTGCTTGTTGTTGTTGTTGTTTTTAGGAGGCATCAGGAATCGAACCCAGGACCTCCTATGTGGGAAGCAGGCATTCAATCGCTTGAGCCACATCTGCTCTCCTACAGTTCACTTTAAAATTCAAGTGAAACACCTTTCATTTGGACAAGGGACTCGAGTCTTGTCTCAATTTTTTTCTCTCTGTGTGTCCTTATAAAGTCTGATTTACTGAATAGAACGGGAGGGATTAACCTAGGCAGGTCCCTGAGTTGGCTATTAACAAGGAGCTGACTTTGAGAGCCCGGCTCACCCAGGAAGCTGGCTTTTAGGTTTGTGCTCAGTCAGTACAAGTCATACTTGTGCACCTGGCCTCAGAAACCAGGGTAGGAACAGATAGGTGCAGCAAGTGCTAAGAGCAGGCAAGACAGGGCAGAGAATAAAGTCACTGAGGAGGGCTCTGTGGATGCCCTGCTGGCTGCTGGGCATGGCTGCCTCCCCTAGGCTCTCTCTAGTCACTTGGCGTCTGCTTTCTCTCTGCTCACCTGTCCTCATAAGAAGGGGACGCTAAGAGTGTGTGTCCCTGACAGCGCGAATTGTATATCATCACAGTGAAGAAAGAATTGCTACCACTTCCAAAAGCCTCGTTATATGCCAGGTTCTTTACCTATAGTTTCTCACTTAATTCTCACAACAGCCCTAGGCTGTTTGCAAATGAGGAGACCCACCAGGAGGTTCTTGAAAGGTCCAGATGATGTGGGAGCAGGGGTGGCTCAAGCAATTAATGGCCTC
>JAQZBX010093772.1:0-12110 GCA_029593785.1 Cabassous unicinctus | reverse complement strand
AAAAAAAAATTTTTCTGACATTTTGCCTTTTATCACTGCAATATCTCATGTCCAGTCTGTACCATGGCACCTTCCTTCTCTCATTCCCCAGTGTCTCACTATTTTTCATTTTGTGCTCAAAGAAATTTTAGATCACAGCAAAGTCACACACAGAATACAAGAGACTCTCATATATCCAACCTCCTCCCTCTTTCCTTACCCCATATGAAAACTTTTTGTATGTGGATGGTAGCATTGTTATAACTGATATACAAATAGTGAAACATAGCTACTAAACATTGTCAATGGTTTACAGTATGGTTTATATTTTAGAGCATACACTTTTTTAAAATTTTGATGATATTTACCGTATCCTGTGTCCCACTGTAAGGTAATGAAGAACATTTCCACTGACCACTAAATACCCCCTGTTTGATCTATTCTGTTCCTCCCTCCCCTTCCCCCAGGGGCCCATGATGATCCCTTGGCTTAACTCACTGGATGACAAGATTCATAGTTATGTGCAACAAAAGGTCTTGACACACTGGTTTGTCCTCCCCTATTAGGAACTGCCCTTGCTCTTGAGAGACCCCTGCCTGTCTATTTCTGAATGAATCAGTCCTTCCAAAGATGGGAGTCCAACCCCTTCCTGCTCATTATGTGGGTCTCCACCCACTGATACAACACATTATGACAGAATGAACACTCACACACTCCCTAGAAGTCTGCTCCAGGTGCACCCTGTCCCGAATGCCCCCCCAACCAACACCCTAAACCAGTGACCCTTCCTTGTCATATTGCCATAAAAGCATTCCCAACTTGTGTTTTAACATTGTTTATAAGTAAATACAAGCAGATAGAAGTGAATAAAGCATGCAATTTAATTTGCTTTCAAAACTAAACCACACACTGTTTTAGGTTTCAAAACTAAACATCATACTCATTTCACACATCACAAAGTGGAACCAGAATTGTAACATTGTTTATATGTCATTAGAAGCACATAGAAGTGAGTGAATCATGTCACTTACTTAGGTTTTGAAACTAAACCACAGTGTGTTTATACAGCTCACTAGGTAAAGCCTGTATTATATATTATTTGTAAGTCAACACCAGAATATAGAAGTGAATGAACCATGTAATTTATTTAATTTTTTTGAAAATAAACATCATACTGTTTTTACAATTCACTAGGTGAAACTTGTGTTTTAACATTGTTTGTAAATCAATAAAAGCCCAGAGGTGAATGAATCATGTGATTTACTTAGTTTTTGAAAATAAACATTTTATTTTTGCTGCTCATTAGGTGAAATTTTATTTTAACATTCTTTATATTATATGTGTAATACAAACACATAGAAGTGTAGGAATTATGTAATTTATTAAGTTTTTGAAAGTAAACAACACAATATTTTCATAGCTCACTAGGTGAAACTTGTGTTTTAACATTGTAAGTCAATACATTGAAATGAATGAAGCATGTGTTTACTTAGTTTATGAATCCTAACAACACACTGTTTTTGAAGCTCAGTAGATGAAACTTGTGTTATAACAATGTTTGTAAGTCAATACAAGGACATAGAAGTGAATGAAGCATTTAATTTACTTAGTTTTGGTAACTAAACAACATGCTCTTTTCCCAGCTCACTAGGTGAACATTTTGTTTTAACATTGTAAGTCAATACAAGCACATCAAAGTGAATGAAGCTTTTAATTTATTTAGTTTTGGTAAAAAATTTATATGTATCCATTACATTTTGTTGAAAAATGTATATATTTATTCATCTGTGTTTACTTTTTAGTTTTTAATTGTTTATATTTTCAATTATTAAATGTACAAAATAAAGTTAAAATAATAAAAATTTTAAAAAAAGAAAGATATAGCAGGGGGAATGGACATGGCTCAGGTGGTTGGGTGACCAAGAAAAAAAAAAAAAAAAACACCGTGTTTGCAGCTCATTAAGTGACACTTGTGTTTTAAAATATTTGTTAGTCTATACAATCAAATAGAAGTGAATGAAGCATGTAATCTAGATAATTTTGAAACAAAACAACATACTGCTTCCACAAATCACTAGATGAAGCTTGTGTTTTCACACTATAAGTCAATATAGGCACATAGAAGAGAATGAATCATGCAATTTAATTATTATTCAGAAATAAACAAGTGTTTTGGCTGCTCAGTGGATTAAACTTGTGTTTTAAAGTTATAAGTCAATACAGCACATAGATGTGAATGAAACATGTAATTTTCTTAGTTTTCAAAACTAAACAATACAATCTGTTAACAACTCCTGAGATGAAACTTGTGTTTTAACATCGTTTGTAAACAATAAAAGCACATAGAGTAAATGAACCATGTAACTAACTTATTTTTTTAGACTAGACCATACATGCACATAGAAGTGAATTAATCATGTAATTTGCTTAGTTTTTGAAACATAACAACATATATTTTCCCAGCTCAGGAAGTGAAACTTGTATTTTAGCATTGTAAGTCAATACATGCATCAAGAAGTGATATAGCATTTAATTTACTTAGTTATCAAAAATAACCATACCATTTTCTTAGATCACTTCATGAACATGTGTTTTAATATTATGTCAATACAAGAACATAGGCATAAATGAAGCATGATATTTACTTAGTTTTCATTTTTTCTCAGGTCCCTAAGTGAAACTTGAGTATAAACATTGTTTGTAAGTGCATACAAGCACATAATAAAGCATTTAATTTACTTAACTTCAAAACTAAATAACACACTGTTTTCATAGCCCCCTAGGTGGAACTTCTGTTTTAACATTGTTTGTAAGTCAATACAAGCACCTAGGAATGAATAAAGCAGGTAGTTTCTTTAGTTTTCAGAAGTATACAACATACTGTTTTTGGAGCTCCCTAGGGAAAACATATGTTTTAACATTGTACATTCTACCAAGCACAAAGAAGTGAATGATGAATGTAAATTATATAGTTTTCAAAACTAAACAACACAGTGTTTTCACAGCTCTCTAAAGTGAAATTTGGATTTTATCATTGTTCATAAATAAACACAAGCACATAGATGTGAATGAAGCATCTAAATTACTTAGTTTTCAAAACTAAACAACATACTTTTTTTGCAGCTGACTAGGTGAAACTGATGTTTTAACATTGTTTTTAAGTCAATATAAGCATATAAAAATGAATGAACCATGTAATGTACATAGCTTTAGAAACTAAACAACACTGTGTTTTCGGAGCTCACTAGGTGAGACATCTGATTTAACATTGTAAGACAATACAAGAAAATAAAGGTGAATGCACATGCAATTTGCTTAGTTTTTGAAACTAAAAAGCACGCTGTTTTCACAGTTAACTAGGTAAAATTTGTGTTTTAACATTGTTTAAGTCAATACATGTACATAGAAATGAATGAATCATGTAATTTCCTTAGTTTTCTAAACTAAACCAGAGTGTTTTCATAGCTCACTAGTTGAATTTGTTTTTTGCAGTTTGTAAATCAATACAAGCACATAGAAGTGAATGATGATGAAATTTACTTCATTTTTGAAACTAAACAACATACTGTTTTCATAGCTCACTATGTGAAAATTTTCTTTTAGCATTGTTTTATGTAAGTAGAAGCAAATGAAAGTGAATGAAGCATGTAATTTACTTAATTTTTGAAACTAAAAACAATACTGCTTTCACAGCTCACTAGGGAAAATTGAGTTTTAACATTATTTGTATATCAATGCAAGCACATAGATGTGAATGAAGCATGTAATTTAATAAGTTTTTGAAATTAAACAGTGTTTTCACAGTGCACTATGTGAATCTTATTTTGTAATATTGTTTATAAGTAAAAAATGCACATAGAAGTAAATGAAGCAAGTAAGTTTCTTAGTTTTTGAAACTAAACAACATACTGTTTTCACAGCTCACTAGGTGAAACTTGTGTTTTAACATTGTTTGTAAGACAATACAGTCATACAGACATGAATATAGCATGTAGCTTTTAGATTTTGAAACTAAACCACATACAGTATTTGCAGCTAACTAGGTGACTCTTAAGTTTTAAAATGATTTGTAAGTCCATAAAAGCACACAGAAGTAAATGAAACATGTATTTTACCTAGTTGTTTTTTTTTTTAATTAAACCAATACTGTTTCACAGCTCACTAGGTGAAACGTGTTTGAAAATGATTTCTAAGTCAATACAAGGACATTGCAGTGAAGGAAGAATGCAATTTATTTAGTTTTTGAAACTAAACAAATATTGTTTTTCCAGATCACTAGGTGAAACATGAATTTTAACATTTTTTGTAAGTCAATGCAAGTACAGAAAAGTAAATGAAGAATGTAATGTGCTTATTTTTCAAAAATAAACAGCACATGGCTTTCACAGCTCACTAGGTGAAACTTGTATTTTAATATTGTTTGAAAGTCAATACAGGAACATTGAAGTGAATGAAATGTGTAATTTACTTATTTTCAAAACTAAGCAACATACTGCTTACAATGCTCACTAGGTGAAAATTGTGGCTTAACACTGTCAGTAAGTCAATACAAGCACATAGAAGTGAATGAACCATGTAATTTTAAGTTTTTGAAATGAAGACAGAGTTTTCACAACTCACTGGGTAAAACAAGTTTTAACATTGTTTGTAAGTCAATACAAGCACTTAGAAGTGAATGAAACAAGTAATTTGCTTAGTTTTTGAAAGTACAAAACATATAGTTTTCACAACTCACTTGGTGAAATTTGTGTTTAAAACTGTAAGTCATTACAAGCACATAGAGTGAATGAATGATTAAATTTAATTAGTTTTCAAAACTAAACATTCCATTTTCACAATTCACTATGTGAAAATAGTGTTTTAACATTTTTTATGTGAATGAAAGCACATAGAATGAATGAAGTATATAACTTAATAGTTTTTGAAACTAACAGTATACTGATTTCCCAGTTCACTAGGGAAAATTGTGTTTTAACATTGTAAGTCAATACAGGCACATAGAATTGAATATAGCGAGCAGTTTCCTTAGTTTTTGAAACTAAACAACATACAGTTAGTTAATTAATTGAAACTTGTGTTTTAACACTGTAAGTCAATACAAGCACATAGAAGAGAATGAAGCGTGAATTTACTAAGTTTTTTGAAACTATACAACATACTGTATTCACAGCTCACTAGGTAAAACTTGTGTTTTAACATTGTAAGTCAATGCAAGCACATAGACGTGAATGAATAATGTAATTTACAAAGAGTTTGAAACTAAACAACACAGTGTTTTCACAGGTCTCTAAGTGAAATTTGAGTTTTAACATTTTTATAAGTCAATACAAGCACATAGCATGTGTGAAGCATGTAAATTACATTACATTACAAAACACCCTACAATTTTCCCAACTCACCAGGTCAATCTTATGTTTTAACATTGTTTCTAAGTCAATACATGCACAAGGAAATGAATAAGCCATGTAATGTACTTATTTTTCCAAACTAAACAACTATGCTTTCACTGCTTATGAGGTGAAAATTGGGTTTTAAAATTGTTTATAAGTCAATACAACACATAGAATTGAATGAAGCATATAATTTACTTAGTTTTCAAAACTAAACAAATTCTGTTTTCCCAGCTCACTAGGTGAAACTTATGTTTTAACATTTTTGTAAATCATTGAAACAGAAGTGAATGAAGAATGTAATTTACATACATTTCAAAATAACACTGGGTTTTCGCAGCTCACTAGATGAAACTTGTGTTTTAACATTGTTTGTAAGTTAATACAAGAACATTGAAGGGAATGAGGCATGTAATTTAATTACTTTTGATACTAAAAAACATACCGTTAACAAAAAAAAGAAAAGAAAAGAAAAAACAAAAATTTTTTTAAAAATTTTTTAAACATAGTTTTCACAGCTCCCTCAATGAACCTCTTATTTTAACATTGTTTGTATATCATTACAAGCACATAGGAGTGAATGAAGCATGTAATTTATATAGTTTCAAAACTAAAAAACATATTGATTTCACACCTGACTAGGGAAAATTGTGTTTTATGTTTTAATATTGTCTGTAAGACAATGCAAGCATATAGAAGGGAATGAAGCATGTAATTTACTTAGTTTTTGAAGCTAAACCACAGATTGTTTTTGCCTCTTTCTAGGTGAAACCTGTGCTTTAAGATTGTAAGTCAATACAAGCACATAGAAATGAATGAAGCAAGTATATTACTTAGTTTTCAAAACCAAACAACATATTGGTTTTGCAACTCACTATGTAAAACTTGTGTTTTTACAATGTTTGTAAGTTTACATAAGTACATAGTAGTGAATGAAGCATGTATTTCACTCATTTTGCAAATCTAAACAATATCCATTTTTGCATCTCAGTAGATGACAGTGGAGTTTTAACTTTTTGTGTAAGTAAAGATAAATTCAGAGTACCGAATGAAGCATGTTTTACTCAGTTTTCAATAGTAAGCAGCACTGTTATGCAACTAACTAGATGATACTTGTGTTTTAACATAGTCTAAAAGTCAAAAGAATGACTTAGTAATGAATGGTGCATGTATAGCACTCAGTTTTCAAAACAAATCAATGTAACAGTTTCACAGCTCAGTAGATGAAACTTGTGTTTTAACATTGTAAGTCAAGAGAAGTATATAGAAGTGAATAAAGCATGGTTTCACTCAGGTTCAGAAACTAAACAAGTTTCTTTGGATGAAACTTGTGTTTTAAGTTTGTAAGTCAAGAGAAGTGCATAGAGGTGAATGAAGCATGTATTTTGCTCAGATTGCAAAACTAAAATACATACAAATTTCCTAGATCACCAGATGAAGCTTTAATATTGTAAGTGATGAGAAGTACATAAAACTGAATGAAACTATTTCATTCAGATTGCAAAACTAAACATACCAATTTTGCAGCTCACTAGATGACTTTGTTTTAACATTTTGTAAGTCAAAATAAGTGCATAGAAGTAAATGAAGCATGTTTTTTTCATTCTATAAGAAACTAAGCATATATTCATGTAACTGATCACTAGATGAAACTTGTGTTTTTATATTATTCATAAGTCAAGAGAAGTACATAGAAGAGATTGAAGCATGTATTTCAGTTTATGAAAGGTAACATTCCAGTTTTGAGCTCAATAGATGTAACCCCTGTTTTAATGCTTTTTAAGACAATTGAAGTACATAGAATTGAATGAAGAATGTATATTACTCAGTTTATGAAACAGAGCAAGATAACTGTTTTGCAGCTCACCAGATGAAACGTGTTTTTACAATGTTTATAAGTCAATAGAAGGATGCAGAAAGACATAAACATTTTTTCATTCAGTTTGTGAAACAAAATAAGATACCAATTTCTCAGCTAACAAAATGAAACTTGTGTTTTAACAATGTTTTTTAAGTCAAAATAATCACATAGAAGTGAATGAAGCATGTATTTCACTGTTTGTGAAACTGAACAAAATACTGGATTCACAGCTCACTAGATGAAAGTTGTGTTTTTATACTGTCAGTCAAGAGAAGACCTTAAAAGTGAATGAAACATGTCATTTAGATTGCAAAAATAAACACCACCAGTTTTGCAGCTCACTAGATGACTTGTTTTTTTTAACATTTTGTAAGTCAAAATAAGTACATAGAAGTGAAACAAGCATGTTTTACTCAGTTTTTGAAATCAAGTAAGATATCAATTTTGCAGCTCTTTTTTTTTATTTTTATTTTTTTACAGGTACTTAGATTACATTAATGTTACATTAAAAAATAAGGGATTCCCATATGCCCCACTCCCCACAACTACCACACTTTCCCACATTAACAACATCCCTAATTAGTGTGGTGCATTCATTGCAATTGATGAATACATTTTGGAGCATTGCCACTAAACATGGATTACAGTTTACATTGTAGTTTACACTCTCCTGCACAATTTTGTAAGTTATGACAAGAAATATAATGGCCTGTATCTGTCATTGCAATGTCATTCAGGACAATTCCCGAGTCCCAAAAATGGCCCTGTATTACACCTGTTTTTCCCTCTTGCTGCCCTCAGAACCTCCAGTGGCCATATTCTCCACATCAATGATACAGTTTTTCCATTGCTATAGAACCACAGTGAATTTATAGTAGAATACCAGTGGGTCTACTTTAGCCCATAGTTCATTCCCCAAACCTGAAGATTCTGGGATGGTGATGTCCACTTCACCTCTAATTGAGAGGGGGCTTTGATCCCATAGGGTGGATGGATGGGACTCTTTTGCTTGCAGTTGTAGATTCTCTCAGTTTCTTGGTATGGTGGTTGTCCACCATCGCCTCCTTGCTAGCTGTCCTGGGTGAGACCAATGAACTGGCGAGTAGGTGTTGCAACTCAGTTAAGATTCAGGGCCCAGCTGGCACATGGACAGCCCAAAGATTTAAGTCTCTTGAACATACACCGACCAACTCTAGTACTAATTATAGGTTTAAATAGAAGGACAGAAGAGCCATGTGTAGGGAAACCACAACTGTGTCCAACTCTGTTACACAGGGGAGCATAATTTCCAAAGCAGGGCCCACTGGCAAGGCATCTAAATCCTGAGCTATTGGAGTGTCTGGATGTCTCCAGAGCCCTCAGGAGCCCTGCTATTTGGGGTAATTTGCAGATCTCTAATTGAAAATTGTGGTTTAGCATTGTTTGTAAGTCAAGGGAAGTATATATAAGGGAATGAAGCATTTATTTCTATCAGTTTTCAAAACTAAGCATGCTACTGCTTTTGCAGAACACTATATAAAACTTATGTCTAAATATTGTCAAGAGAAGTACATAGAAGTTAATAGAGCAAGTATTTCACAAAGTTCGCAGCTCACTAAATGAAACTTGTATTTAACATTGTTTTAAGTCAAAAAAGTACATAGAAGTGAATAAAGCAGTATATAGCTCAATTTTTATTTAAATAATAACTGTTTTGCAGCTCACTAGATGAAATTTGTATTGTTACAATGCTTGAAAATCAGGAGGAGTACATAAAGTGAATGAAACATGTGTTTCACTTAGTTTCAGACTCTAAGCATGATATCAGTGTCACAGATCACTAGGTGGAAACTATATTTCAAGAATGCTTGTAAGTCATGAAGAGTACCTAGAAAGTGAATGAAGCATATATTTAGTTCATTTTCTGAAGCTAAATTAGGTACGGGTTTCATGGAACTAGATGAAACTTGAGTTTTAACATTGTAAGGCAAGAGAAGTACTTAGAAGTAAATGAAGCATGTATTTCACTCAGTTTTCAAAAAGAAGCAAGATAGTGTCAAAGCTCACTAGATTAAACTTGTCTTTTAATACTCTTTGTAAGTCTAGATAAGTACATTGAAGTGAATGAAGCATATATTTCACTTATTTACTAAACTAACCAAGATATCAAGTTTGCAGCTCACTCTATGAAACTTCTGTTTTAAGAATGTTTGTAAGTCAAAGAAGTACATCAGGTTGCAAAGCTAAACAACACAGCTGTTTTGCAACACCTCCCTAGAAGAAACTTTATTTTACGATTGTTTATAAACTGAGAAGTACATAAAAGTGAATGAAGGAAGAAAACATAAACATACATGAAAAGATAATGGATATGATGGTGATCAATGGCACAATCCAAGAAATCAAAAAGATGCTGGATCCACATAACAGCAGATTTGAACATGCAGAAGAAAGAATTAGTGATGTGGAGGACAATACATCTGAAATCAAACAGATAGTAGAACAGATAGACAAAAAGATAGAAAAATCCAGCAGGGACTCAGGGATTTAACTGACAACACATAACGCACAAACATACACATTATGGGCATCTCAGAAGGAGAAGAGAAGGGAAAGGGAACAGAAGGAGTGTTGAAGGAAATAATGGCTGAAAACTTCTCAACCCTATTGAGAGAGATGGATGTGCAGATCCAGGAAGCAAAGCACACTCTAAACAGTATAAATCCCAACAGGCCAACTCTAAGACATGTACTTGTCAAAATGTCCAATGCTCAAGGCAAAGAGAAAATACTCAAGGCAGCAAGAGAAAAGAGAACCATCACATACAAGGAAAGCACAATAATATTAAGTGCTGGTTTCTTATCTGAAACCATGGAGGCAAGAAGACAGTGATATGACATAGTCAAAGTACTAAAAGAAAAAAACTTCCAGTCATGAATTCTCAATCCAGCAAAACTGGCATTCAAAAATGATGGAGAGTTCAAAATATTCACAGATAAACAGAAATTAAGAGAGTATGTCAATAAGAAACATGCACTTCCAGAAATACTAAAGGAAGTTCTACAAGTTGAAAGGAAAAAACAAGGGAGAGAGAATTGGAGGAGAGTTTAAAAAGAATTAAAAAGACAAAAACAGAAACAGAACAACATAGGACATACAATAACCCAAAGAAAATATGGCTGAAGTAACAAATTCATTGCGAGTAATAACACTGAATGCTAATGGATTAAATTCACTACTCAAAAGACACATATTGGCAGAATGGATAAGCAAATATGATCCATCTATATGCTGTCTACAAGAAACCCATCTTCGACCCAGAGATTCAAGGGACTGAAAGTGAATGGTTGGGAAAAAATTTTACAAGCAAACAATAGCCAAAAAAGGGCAGGAGTAGCTATTCTAATATCACACAAAATAGACTTTAAATGCAAAATTATTGTAAGAGACAAAGATGGACACTATATATTATTAAAAGGAGTAATCTCTCAAGAAGAGAGAACAATCATAAACATTTATGCACCTAATCGGGGTGTCCCAAAATACATGAAGCAAACTCTGGAAAAACTAAGTGGAGAAATAAATGCCTCTACAATTATAGTGGGGGACTTTAATACACCATTATCACCATTAGACAGAACATCTAGACAGAGAATCAATAAACAAGCAAAGACTCTGAACAATACATTAGAGGACCTGGACGTAATAGACATATATAGAACACCACACCCAAATACAGCAGGATTTACATTCTTCTCCAGTGCACATGGATCATACTCCAAGATACACCACATGCTAGGCCACAGAACAACTCTCAATGGATTCAGAAAGATTGAGATTATACAAAGTAATTTCTCTGACCACAATGGAATGAAATTGGAAATCACTAAGGGCCAGAGAAACACATTAGGCACAAAGATATGGAAGTTAAACAACACACTCTTAGACAAACAGTGGGTTAAGGAGGAAATCTCAAAAGAAATCAGGAACTACCTTGCACCTAATGAAAATGACAACACAACATATCAAAACCTGTGGGATACAGCGAAAGCTGTCATGAGAGGGAAGTTAATAGCCATAAATACATATATTAAAACAGAAGAAAGAGCTAAAATTGAAGACCTAACTGCACACTTGGAGGAATTGGAAAAACAGCAAAAAACTAAACCAAAAGGAAGTACAAAGAAGGAAATAACAAAGATTAGAGCAGAACTAAATGAAATAGAGAATAAGAAAGCACCAGAAAAAATAAACAAAACCAAAAGCTGGTTCTTCAAGAAGATCAATAAAATTGACGAACCCTTAGCCAGACTAACAAAGAAAAAGAGAGGACAGATGCAAATACAGAAAATAAGGAATGAGCAAGGGGATATCACTACTGACCACACAGAAATAAAGAGTACCATAAGAGGAGACTTTGAAAAATTATATGCCAACAAGAATGAAAATTTAGAGGAAATGGACAAGTTTCTAGAAACTCACAAACAGCCTACATGGATGAAAGAAGAAATTGATGAACTCAACAGTCCAATTACAAGTAAAGAGATAGACTCAGTCATCAAAAACCTCCCAACTAAGAGAGCCCAGGACCAGATGGCTTCACAGCTGAATTCTACAAAACATTCCAGAAAGAGCTAACACCAATTCTGCTTAAGCTCTTCCAAAAAATAGAAGTAGAAAGACTATTGCCTAACTCATTCTACAATGCCAATATTACCCTAATACCAAAACCAAACAAAGATACCACAAGAAAGGAAAATTACAGACCAATTTCTCTAATGAACCCAGATGCGAAAATCCTCAACAAAATACATGCTAATCACATTCAACTACATATCAAAAGGATTATACACCATGACCAAGTGGGTTTCATCCTGGGTATGCAAGGATGGTTCAATATA
>JAQZBX010093771.1:0-12110 GCA_029593785.1 Cabassous unicinctus | reverse complement strand
AAGGAGAAAAAGTAAAATTCAACAATTCAACATACTTATTGTATACAGGACTTTTTGTTCCTGCCCTATCACCTTTATCTCCAAATAATCTCTGAGTTTCTTTTCGCATATCCAAAAAAATTATCAAACATGTGCTCTCACAAAGAAAAGACCATGTATTTTGGGAATAGTTTGGCAGCACAAAGCATTAAAAAGTTTTGGAAATTAAAATGTTTTATTTAATTCTATGGCAGGGTGCCTTTTCTTACCAGACTCTGTAAATTGAAAAGGGATAAAATAAATCTTCTTCTGGACTAGGCTCACAGAAACAGACATATTTTATTTTCTTCAGATTATGGGATTAATGATTGTTAAGTGCTGACCCCAATGCCTTGCATAATGTAAGTACTAAATAAATATTTTATTCATTAGTAAAATAAAACTCTAACTCCATACTTAAATAAAATTTTGCTTTTAAATTGGGATTTACCATAATTTAATCACTCACTTTCAGGTAATTGCCTCTACATTTCAACTATTTCTTAATAGTCATTTTTCTTTTATTTTAACTTTCCATATACTCATGAAACTTATTAGTTTATAACTCAAATTTACTCACAATTTTTCTATGACATGCAAAATTAATTTGCTGAACACTTTTAAAAGCTTACGCATTCTTTTTGTGGCTAAAATCATTGAAGCAGGTGAGGAATTTTTAATGCAATGGTTCCTGTTTTAGATTGTATGTGGCTGAATATTTTTTCTCTATTTCATTGTATTGAGTTTGCTGCTTACATTGTGAAAGAATATTTATAATTTATTTGGTTGCTGGATATAAAGAAATAAATAAAAGTGTTTTTATGTTGTTTATTCTCCATGTTTACAAATAAGTTTTTTCCCCACTTTACAGAGATGTAAAAACAGTTGACTGTTAAAGCTAATTAGAGAAACAACACTGTCAGCCTCAATCTTGTATCATTTCCACTTAAATCTATTAAATAAAATCCATCATATTCCTCTTCTATACATTGCCAATTCCTTTAACATTACTTTTACTTTTTAAATTCTATTTCTCCATCAAGACTACAAAAACCAAAAAGTTCCAATTTCTCTAACTCTAAAGAGTAGTTTACATAGGCAAGCAGTCAAAATCACGGTAGCTGTGTGGGAATTTAGCATAGGACTAGGATAGAGCAACAGCAGTGCTAGTGATTGGTGCAGGAAATGGAGTAGTTTCCAGAATGATAGCATATTATTATATAGCTTAGTGTTTTGGAGCATGGGCTCTGGGGTAGATCATGTGTGTCAAGTCTTGTTACTCCAGGTTATTAATGTAGCAACCTGGGGTAAATTACTGAACCATTTTGTGTCTTGATTTACTTAACTGTACAATGGTGATAATAGAATCTACCTCATAGAATGGTTGTTATAATTAAATGACAATGACTTAGTACACACAAAGCACACAAAAGAGATCCTGGCATGCAGTAATCATGAAATAGTTCTTAGGGAAACCTAAAGACAATAGGAAGAGGAAAACAAGGGCATTGGATGAATTTAAAGCTTCTGGCACCTATAACTACAACAAACATTAAACACAGCCCATCTAGACATATTAACACACAAACATACACAAACTGAATGCCTATTCATCTAGGTTTCAACTACTCTATATATCATGCCTGGCTTTTAACAAAAAATTACAGGACATGTTAAAATGAAAGGAATTTAGAAATCTGAAGAGAAAAGCAAGCATCAGAACCAGAGTTAGATTTGACAGAGATTTTTGAATTATCAGACATGGAATTTAAAATCATTATGATGGACATGTTAAGGTTTCTAGTGGAAGAAATTAGATAACATGCAAGAACAGATGGGTAATGTAAACAGAAAGATGGAAACTCTAAGAATCAAGGGAAAATGCTAGAAAGGAAAGAACAAAAAACAGCTTAAGAGAAATAACAAATGCCTTTGGTAGGCTTTTCAGTAGACTGGTCATATCTGAGTAAAGAATCAGTAAATTTGAGGATAAGTAAATAAAAATTTTTAAGCTGAAAGGCAAAGAGAAAAAAGTGAATGAAAAAATAAAACAAAAACAAAAACCAGAACATCCAAGAACTGTAGTTTTTTTTTTTTTAATTGACTGTAAAACCTATGTGCAATTAGAATAGCAGAACCATAAGAAACAGCAAATGGAAGAGAGGAAATATTTTAAGTAATAGTCAAGAATTTTCAAAAATTAATGACAGAAGTGTGCTGTGCTTCCGGGACATGTACATCCATGTACCTCAAAAGAGTTGGAAAATATTCAGCCATTATTTTCTCCAACACTCTGTCTGCCTCCTTTCCCTTCTCTTCTCCCTCTGGGATGCCTATAATATGTATGTTTGTGTGTTTTGTGTTATCATTCAATTCCCTGAGTCCCTGCTGAATTTCTTCTATCTTTTTGTCTATCTGTTCTACTATCTGCAATTTCAATGTATTATCTTCTATGTCACTAATTATTTCCTTTGTCTTTCAAATGTGCTACATGCTTCCAGCATATTTTTAATTTCTTGCATTGTTCCATTCATCACCATCAGATCTGTTATCTTTTTAGTTTGTCCATTAGACTGGGCCATGTCTTCCTGTTTCTTGGTATGGCTTGTAATTTTTTACTGGTGTCTAGGCGTCTGTTTATCTTGATGGGCTTATTCAGATGCTTAGCTTCTCTTTCTACTCTAGGGTTTTATTTTGTGTTAAATTTCCTCATTGAAACTTAGTTCCACTTATTCTATATCCCTGTAGTTGTCTGTGTTCCCCCCCAAAATATTAAGACCATAGAAAAGGAAAGCAAGGAGAAGAGAAAAAGAATGAAAACAAAAACAGAAACAAGATGGAAACGGAACCTTAAAAGAACCAGAAAGAAAATAAAATATCAATAAGAGAGAAAAACTATAAAAAATAAAAAAGATTAAGAATAAAAAATGTGGAATTAAAAAAGAAAGAAACAGGAAAAAGATAGAATAAAGTAAAAGACCAAAAAGATGAGAAGAAAAGAAAGAAAATGAGGACATAACAAGGGTCCACATAAAAGGGTCACATAACAAGGGTCACATAACAAGGTCACATAAAAGGGTCACATAACAAGGGTCCATATAAAAGGGTCACATAAAAGGGGAGCTCAATAAGATTAAGGGCTGATTTCTCATCTGAAACCATGAAGGTGAGAAGGCAGTGGTATGACAGTTAAGGTGATAAAAGGAAAAACTGTCAGGCAAGAATTCTATATCCAGCAAAACTGCCATTCAAAACTGAGGGAGAGTTCAAAATATTCACAGATAAACAGATATTAAAAGAGTTTGTCAACAAGGAACCTGACATTCAAGAACTAATAAAGGGAGTTCTGCAGGTAGAAAGGAAAAAACAGGAGAAACAGGGTTGGAGGAGAGTGTAGAAAGGAAGACTATTAGTAAGAATAACTAAAAAGATAAAAAGAAATAAAAACAAAATATGACATATATAAACCTAAATAAAAAAATGGCTAATGTAAGTACTGCCTTTACAGTAATAACATTGAATGTTAATGCATTAAACTCTCCAGCCAAAAGACACTAATTAGCAGAATGGATAAGGAAATATGGCCCATCTATATGTTGTCTATCAGAAACTAACCTTAGACTCAGGGATGCAAGAAGGTTGAAAGACAATGGTTGGAAAACGATTTTACATGCAAACAATAACCAAAAATGGGTGGGAGTAGCTATATAAATATCAGACAAAATAGACTTTAAATGCAAAACTATTGGAAGAGACAAAGAAGGACACTATATATTAATAAAAGGGATAATCTATCAAGAAGAAAGAACAATCATAAACATTATGAACCTAACCATGTTGCCCCCAAAACATGAGGCAAACATTGGAAAATCTAAGGGGAGAAATAGATGCTGGTACAATTATAGTGGGATACTTTAAAACACCATTATCACCATTTGATAGATCGTCATGACAGAAATAGAGACCTTGAATAATACGTTAGAGGATCTACAGCTAATAGACATATACAGAATATTACATCCAAATACATCAGGATATATATTCTTCTAAAGTGCACATGGATCATTCTCCAGGATAAACTACATATTAGATTCCAGAACAAGTCACAACAATTTAGAAAGATTGAAATTTTACAAAGTAATTTCTCTGACCACAAAGGAATGAAGCTGGAAATTAATAAGGTGCAGAGAAGCAGAATAGGCACAAAGATATGGAAGTTAAACAACACAATCTTAGACAGTCAAGGTAGTTCAGTAACTACCTTGAAATAAATGAAAATGAGAACACAACATATCAAAACCTATGGGATGCTGCAAAAGCAGTGCTGAGAGAGAAATTTATAGCTATAAATGCTTATGTTAAAAAGAATAAAGAGTTAAAACAATGACCTAACTGCACACCTGGAGGAAACAGGAAAAGAACAACACACTAATCCCAAGCAGAAAGAAGGAAATAACAAAGATTAGAGCAGAGCTAAATGCAATTGAGAATTTTAAAAACCCTAGTAAAATTTAACAAAACCAAAATATAAGATCCAACACCATAAAACTCCTAAAAAATCCCATGTATTTTCTATGTGACTTTTCTGCAACCTAAAGCTTCTCATAAAATAAAGTGAAAAAAAAAAAAAAAGGACACTGGGAGAACATACAGAAGAAATTGTCAATATACATAAAAGTTAAAAGATGTTATGGTGATGAAAAGCACAATGAAAAAAATTAATTTTTTATATTTTAATTTTTATATTTTATTATTGTTATTTTTTGGCTTTGTTTTTGAAGAGATTTTTGGGTTGCAGAGGGATTGCAGCTGTGATAGAGGAGGATCACTGGTCCGGGGTATTGGGGGGAGGGGATGTGTGTGGGGATGTGTGCCTGGGGCATGTCTCTATGGAGTGTGAACGTGTTCGTGTGGTCATAGGGTATTGTTTCGGTCGGTGGACATCCACAGAATAACTGATGGAATATTGAATTCCCATCCTGGGGAGTCCTGCTACCTTCTCTCATGAAGTGTCAAGAATCTTTGGAGTACATGGGCAGTGCCTAGCAAAGAAGGGCAGGCTTATGTACCAGCCCTTGATATTGATCTTGTACTTGTGAACTTTGTTCTTGTGAAATTGAAATTTGGCCAGGTAATATCTTTTGCCTAAGAGTTACCTCCTGAGGGCCTCCTTGTTGCTCAAATATGGCCTCTAAGCCAAACTCAGGATATGAATTCACTACCTGCCCCCCAACATGAGGCCTGACTCATGGGGATGAGCCTCCCTGGCACCTAGAGATTAATACCAAGCGCCAACTAATGATGCATTTGTTGAAAGACAGAAACCAAAGGGGGAAATATTAAATGCAAATGAGATATTATGGCTAAGAGATTTCAAAATCTGTAGGGAGGTCCTCTTATGCATGTCTCAGGAGGATCTCACTGACTGCCCCAGTAAACAGTGCCTCAAGTAGTGGTGCTGCAGGAGGCTCTAGAGACATGTAGACACTGTATACAGGGCAGACAGCCCTAGGAAATAGGCACACCATCAGTGGGCCTTAGCTTTGAATATATGATAAGTCATCTCCCCAGTGTATCAGAGTAAGACTCATTTATAGTATTCCTGCACATGGTTCTTCTGCCCCATTTATTTGATCCTATAATTAGCAATATATCCATTAAATATATGTCCCAGGGACTTAAATCTTCCAGCTGTTCATATGCCGGGTGACCCCTGAATCTCAGCAGAGTTGTAGCCAACACCTTCTCTCCAGTTAATTAAACTCACTGAAGACAACTAACAAAAGGATTATGATGGACAATGCCCATCCCAAGAGGCAGAGCATATCTACAATTGCAAGCAAGACTGTTCCATTCATCTGCCCCATGGGATATAAGACCCATCTCAGTCAGTAGCAGAGTGGACATCACCATCCCCAAATCCTCAAGATAGAGGAACATAAGGCGTGAATGCAACTGTGGACTAAAGTAGACTTATTATTCTAGTAATGGAAGAACTTGTAACATTGATATAAAGACAATGGTCACCAGAGGTTTGGAGAGGAGGGAGAGGGAAGAATGGGTGTAACATGGGGCATTTTTGAGACGTTGGAATCGTTCTGCATGATATTGCAATGACAGATTCAAGCCACTCATTATACACTTTGTCAAAACCTATAAAATTGTGCAGTGCAAAGTGTAAAACACTGTAAACTATAGGCGATGCTTAGTAGCAATGCTTCAATATGTGTTCATCAATTGTAACAAATGTACCACACTAATGAAAGATGATGTTAATGGGGGAAAGTGTGGGAGGGGTAGGGGTTGAGGTAAATGGGACTCCCCTATATTTTCAATGTAGCATTTATGTAATCTAATGTTCCTTTAAAAATAAAAAAATTTTTGAAAAAAAATAATGACAAAACCAAAACTTATCCAGGAAGCTCAGAGAAAACCAAGGAGGAAAAATTCTAAAAATCTGCACATAAGCATATAAATTTCAAACTGCTAGTAATCAAAGACAAAGAGAAAATCTTGAAAGAAGCCCATCAACCAGGGCAGGGGGCTTATATGTAGAAGAATAAGGACAAGAATTACATTGGACTATTTGTCAGAAATCATGCACCAGAAGAGAGGAGAGTAAAATATCTGAAGGGTTGAAAAAGGGAAAACACCAGTCTAGAATTCTATAACCAGCAAAATTATCCTTCAAAGATGAAGGAGAAATAAATACTTTCACAAAAATAAACAACCAAAAAATCAACCAAACAAAAATGAATGAATTAATTGCCTGTAGACCTGGCCTGCAGTAAATTAATTTTTAAAATTTTTGTTTTCTTTTTGTGTGTATGTGTTTTAAAGATTTATTTTATTTATTTCTTTCTCTCCCCACCACCCTTGTTTTGTGATTGTTGTGTCTGTTTGTCATCTTTTGAGGAGGCACTGAGAACCGAACCCAGGACCTCCCATATGGGAAGGAGGTGCCCAATCACCTGAGCCACCTCTGTTCCCTGCTTGTTGTGTCTCTCATTGTTTCCTTGTTGTGTTGGCATCATGTTGCATGACCTCACCATGCCAGCCCATAATGTCAGCTCACTGTCTTGCTCGTCTTCTTTAAGAGGCACCAGAAATCGAACCCGGGGCCTCCCATGTGGTAGGCAGGCATCCAACTCCTTGAGCCACATCTGCTTCCCTGTTTGGGTGGTTTTTTATTTCCTTCTTTGTCATTTTCTTTTTTTTTTGCAAGAAATTTTTAAAGTTCTTCAGTGATAAGGAACATGATATAGGTCAGAAACCTGGATCTCAGTAAAGTAAGAAAGATCACAGAGAAGGAATGGATGGATGTAAAATAAAATATTTTACTTTTTTATTCTTAATTGATAACTGTTTAATAATGGCAGTAATGTTTGTTTATAGAGTTATATAGATAAGGGAAATGGAAAAAGCAATGTTAGACTGAAGTTAAGGAGGATACAATAATAGTCTCTTTTTAGGAAATTGCACAACATGGGAATCAATATAGTATTATTTGAAGGTGGATTTGGATTTAAAATGTATTAATGCAAATTCTAGGGAAACCACTAAAATATTTTAGAAGAACTATTTGTATGCTAAGAGAGTAGATAAAATACAGTCATATAAAATGCTCACTTAAAACCAGAGAAGGCAGCAAAAAAGGAGAAACAAAAGAAAAGTAGATCTTAATCCAACGATATCAATAATCATTGCAACACACATTTAGATTAAATACAATTAAAAGACAGAGCTCTTCAGAGTGGATAAAAACAAACAAACAAGCAAACAAAAAAACCAGTCTTAACTCTTTCTTGACTAAAAGAAATGCACTTTAAACATATGAAAACACAGATAGTTCAAAATTAAAAGAACAGAGAAATTATACTATGCTAACACTTCCAAAGAAAGCATGTGTAGGTATATATGAATTTCAAATAAAGCATAATAAAGAACAGGGAAAATTATCAGTGACTAAGAGAGGTATTACATGATTATAAAGGGGTCAATTCCCCGAAAAGACATAACATTTTTAAACATTTATGAACTTAACAACAAAGAATCAAAATATATGAGGCAAAATTCTAATAGAAATACAGAGAGTAGTAGACAAATCCACTATTATAATTGGAGATTTCAGAATCCCTCTTTCAGGAATTTGGACCAAACAGGCCTAAAATCAGCAAGGATAGAATGGACCGGAACAGCACTGTCAATCAAACAGATCAAATTGGCATTTATTGAATGTTTTGTCCAACAACAGCAGAATACACATTCTTGCATGGAACATACACCAACAAAGGCTACATTATGGACCATTAAACACATCTTAACTAATTTAAAAGTTCAGATATCATGCAAAGTAAGTTCTTACCCCATAATGCAATTAAACTAGAAATCAATAATGGAAAGAAAGCTAGAAATCCCTAAATATTTGGAGATTAAACAATACACTTCTAGGGAAAGATTGTGGGAAGATAGTGAAACAGTGAGGTCCAGGACTCAGTCCTACTATCAGAAAAACTATTAATATTAAATAGGCAAGAACTTTCTGAAACAACTACTTTGAAACTCCCAAGGCCAGAAGAACACTATACAATATCCAGGGAATAGTGGGAAGAAGAGGCTGATAAATAATGGTAAAGAACAGTAAATTGATCTCTGAAGAATAGCCACTGGAATCCATACCCAACTCTTGTGGCAGGCCATTGAGGGGTCCACCACCTGGCTAGCTTTCTGGTGACAGAAAGGGACATGAAAATCCTTTTCCCCAAGACCAGGGGTGGGCATGGTGATCACTGAGCAAAGTTTTTTAAGCTCTTGGCACCCTTTCTGATCCCCTGCCCAGAAGCACTTTGGAGCCAGTCTATGCCCCCTTTGTGGCTCCCTGGTATGCTTCAGCTAGGAAAGACTGATTTAGGGAAGTCTACCTTGGCATGCCCCTCCTCTAAGAATTTGCCCTCTAGACAAAAGCAGCTTGAGACAACAAAAGGAGTTTAGGGAACTATAGACTTGGAAAATCTGGAGCAAAGCAAAGTCTTGACAGCTTTAAACACCCAGGAGAGTGAAATATGTCTGCTGAGAAACAGGAGAACTCCAAAACAACTAAAAAGTAAAACCCAGGAAAAGACACAAGCCCAGAAAGACAGGGGAAACCCTGCACACTGTATTTGCCTTGGGCAGATTCCTGACAGGAGGACCGAAGCACAATAAAATCTGTCTTATCAACTGGTTACAAAAACAAACAAAAAACAGACATCTTACGGAATGAATCCCAGAGTTCACATTTTAAAATATCAAAAAGTACAATATCCAACAAAAGAGTAAAGTACAAACAAAGAAACAGGAAATTATTGCCCATCCAAAGGAAGAGGATACAAATCCAGAAAATAAAATGGAAAAAAGCAGAATGTAGACATACTGAATAAAGCCTTTCAAAAAATGATCTTGGCTTTCTCATGTTTCCGGAGGCGTGGAGGTGCACATGTAATATCACTAGAGGACAGAAAGGGTGCAAGGGTTTGAAACATGGTGGATGACATGTACCAGCAAAAAAACAACCAATAAGGTAGAGGAGCCCCTGGATCTTATCAGGCTCAGCCTGGATGAGAGAATTTATGTGAAAATGAGAAATGACCAAGAGCTCTGAGGCAGATTACATGCTTACAATCAACATTTAAATATGCTATTGGTTAATTCATATCAGTGAGGTCATGTAATATTTGTCCTTCAGTGCCTGGCTTCCTTCACTCAACATAAGATTTTCAAGATTCATCCATGTTATCTTGTGTGTTAACACTGCATTCCTTCTTCCAGCTGAGTAATATTCCATTGTGTGTATATACCACAATTTGTTTATCCATTCATATGTTGAAGGACATTTGGACTGATTCCAACTTTTGGCAATAGTGAATAACGCTGCTATGAACAATGGTGTGCGTTTATCCTTTCATGCCCTTGCTTTCAGTTCTTCTGGGTATATACCAAGAAATGGAATTTCTGGATCGTATGGCAGTTCTATAGTTAGTTTTCTGAGGAACTGCCAAACTGTTTTCCACAGTGGCTGCACCATTCTACATTCCCACCAGCAGTGGATAAGGGTTCCCATTCCTCCACATCCTCTCCAACACTTGTAGTCCTCTGTTTTTTTAATAGCCACCTGTCTAATGGGTGTAAATTGATATCTCACTGTAGTTTTGATTTGCATTTCCCTAATAGCCAGTGATGTTGAGCATCTTTTCACATGCTTTTTGCCATTTGTGTTTCTTTGGAGAAGTGTCTATTCAAATCACTTGCCCATTTTTTAAACGGGTTGTCTTTTTATTTTCGAGGTATAGGATTTCTTTATATATGCTAAATATGAGGCCTCTATCAGATGTATGGTTAACAAATATTCTCTCCCATTGAGTAGGCTGCCTTTTCACTTTCTTGACAAAGTCCTTTGAGGTGGAAAAGTTTTTAATTTTGAGGAGGTCCCATTTATCTTTTTTTCTTCATTGCTTGTGCTTTGGGGGTAAATTTCACGAAACCATTTCCTATATAAGATCTTGTAGATGCTTCCCTACATTATCTTCCAAGATCTTTATGGTCTTGGCTATTGTATTTAGATCTTTGATCCATCTTGAGTTAATTTTTATATGAGGTGTGAGATGGTGTTCCTCTCTCAATCTTTTGGATATAGATATCCAGTTCTCCAAGCACCATCTGTTGAAGAGACCATTCTCTCTCAGTTGAGTGGGCTTAGTGGCCTTGTCAAATATCAGTTGATTGTATATGCAAGGATCTATATCAGAACTCTCAATTTGGTTATGTTGGTCAGTATGTCTATCCTTGTGCCAATACCATGCAGTTTTGACCACTGTAGCTTTGTAGCATGTTTTAAAGTCAAGTAGTATGATTCCTCTGATTTCATTTTTCTTTTTCAATATGTCTTTGGCTATTTGGGGCCTCTTGGCCTTCCAAATAAATTTCATAGTTAGTTTTTCCAATTCAGTAAAGAATGCTATGGTGATGATTTTAGTTGGAATTGCATTAAATCTGTAGATCAATTTGAGTAGAATAGACATCTTAAGGATGTTTCATCTTCATATCCATGAACAGGGCATGTTCTTCCATTTATTTAAGTCTTCTTTGATTTCCTTTAACAGTTTTGTGTAGTTTTCTGCATATAAGTCATTTACATCTTTAGTTAAATTTATTCCTAGGTATTTGATTCTTTTAGTTGCTATTGTAAATGGGACTTTTTTCTTGATTTCCTCCTCAGATTGCTCATTATTGGTGTACAGAAATGCTACTGATTTTTGCACCTTGATCTTATACACTGTGACTTTACTGAACTCATTTATATTCTCTAGAAACTTTGCTGTAGATTTCTCAGGGCTTTCTATGTATAGGATCATGTCATCTGCAAATGGTAAAATTTTGACTTCTTCCTTTCCAATTTGGATGCCTTTTATATCTTTTTCTTGCCTAAGTGCTCCAGCAAGTACTTCTAACAAAATGTTAAATAGAAGCAGTGAAAGTAGGGTATCCTTGTCTTGTTCCCAATCTTAAGGGGAAAGCTTTTAGGATTTCACCACTGAATATGATGTAAGCTGTGGGTTTTTTATGTATACCCCTTATCATGCTGAGGAAGTTTCCTTCTATTCCTATCTTTTTTAGTGTTTTTAACAGGAAAGGGTGTTGTATTTTGCCGAATGCTTTTTTCTGCATCTATAGAGATGATCATGTGATTTTGTTCCTTTGATCTGTTTATGTGGTGTATTACATTGATTGATTTTCTTATGTTGAATCATCATTGCATACCAGGAGTGAAATCTACTTGGTCATGGTGTATAATTCATTTGCTGTGTTGTTGAATATGGTTAGCAAGTATTTGGTTGAGGATTTTAGCATCTAGGTTCATTAGAGAGATTGGTTTATATTTTTCCTTCCTTGTGGCGTCTTTGTTTGGCTTTGGTATTAGGGTGATGTTGGCATCATAGATGATGACCTCACTGATATGAATTAAGTAAATTGAACAGACTCACAGAGCTAGAGTCTGGAAGATAGGTTTACAGGAAATAGAAAGAGAGGAGAAAGTTGTGAGCCAATACCCATAT
>JAQZBX010093770.1:0-12109 GCA_029593785.1 Cabassous unicinctus | reverse complement strand
TGTTCACATCAACATTATTCACAACAGTAAAAAATTGGAAGCAACCCAAGCATCCATCATCACATGACTGGACAACAGAAGGTGATATACCAGTAAATATATGATGCTTGAGTTCATGTGTCAACTTGGCTAGGTTAATATGCCCAGGTTTTTGGTCAAGCAAGCACTGTCCTGATTGTTACTGTGAAGATATTTCATGAATTTAAACCATCATTAAATTGATTGCATCTATGGCTGATTATATCTATAGTCAGCTAACGAGATTGCCTTCAACAATGAAAAGGATGTGAACAATGGAATCATATCCAATCAGTTGAAAACATTAAGGGGAGAGAACTAATGATTTCAGTAGTCAGAAAGAATTTCTATGTCTCCTTCAGCAAGCCTGTTTTCCCTGGTGAACCCATTAAAAACAATCATCAGTGTTCCCAGCTTGTAGCTTCCTCTACAGAATTCTGACTTGCACATAACCACAGACACAGTCACATGAGGTAATTTCTACAATATCATAATATTTACATTATATACACACACACACACACACACACACATTTATGTTATGTATGTGTCAGTTCTGTTTCCTGGAGAACTCTGATAAATACAAAATACAATGATATTTTTTCAGCTATTAAAAGGTATCTAGTACTGAAGACTGCTACAATATTTATAAGCCTTGAAGACTTTTGTGAGTGAAATAAATCAGACACCAAAGGAAAAATATTGCACGTTTTCACTTATATGAAATAATTAAATTATACAAATTTATAGAAACTAGAATGCAATTTAACTGGGGCTGAGGTGGGGGTAGGTAACATGGAGTTAATGCTTATTTGGTATATAATTTTTATATAGAATAAGACAGTGGATGGTGCTGATGGTAGCACAATTATTAACACAACTGTATGTATATTTGAAAGTGGTTAAAAGGCAAAATTTTAGGTTGTACAGCCTACAGAATTTTAAAAAATATTAATGGTAGAATACAAATTATAGACCTGTTAACAGCATCCTTGTAATTGTAGTGTAGCTTCAACTATAACAAAAGTACCATACTACTAATGTGAAAATTTATATATTGAAGTGGGTATATGGGAACTCTGTACTTCCTGCATGATATTTCTATAAATCTACAACTACTCTAAAAAATATTTTTAAAAGTGTGGACTTTATTTACAAAGGTCCCAGGCAATTAGGCAATTAATATTTGTGATGGGTGTTACAATAGGTTTTGATATGGGGGATTTAGTATCATTGATGAGCTTTCTTGTGGGGTTGAAGATGAAAGGGACATTGCAAGGGCAATTAGGATTGAGCCAGGCAAAGATTAAAGGGAAGTAAAATCCATCTTAATTTAGTCCATTTTATTCATTAATGAATATGCCTGGCCTCATAGGGCTTCCTACAATCCCTGAGGTAAAGTTTTACAATCTTTCAATTTACTAATCTAAAATTAATAAAGAATGAATAGGAAGTTAATGAACATCCTTTCTACACATTAGCTTTATTTTTCCAGAACTACTCAGTTATTCCTCAAGATCAAGGGATCTTCAACTCCTTACTTCTAATTCCACTCAATACATACCAATTCCACTCACATGAGAAAATACTTTTAAAATATCATTTTATAACATATATTTAAGATTCTGTCTGTATGCATTTGCTTATTCTAATTGTTTCAAATCAGTGAGATCATAGAATATTTGTCCTTTTGTGTCTGACTTATTTCACTTAACATGTCCAGGGGATGGGGTGGGAATAAAGAATGGGAAGTAAATGCTTAATATATACAGGGTTCTTGTTTGGAATGATAAAAATCTTTTTGTAATAGATGTGTTGATGGTAACACAATATAAAAATGTAATAAACAGAACTGAAAAATATATCTGAATGTGATTACAACAGAAAATGCTAGACTGCCTATATGGTTACAGAATAAAAATTAGATCATGGGTTATAGTTTACAGTAAAATTATTAAAAAGTGCTATAATAAATTGTAACAAATATTCCAAACCACTGCAATGTGTTAATAATAGGAGAGTATATAAGAACCTAATATTTTATGATGAATGTTCTGTAAATCCACAAATTCTCTAATAAAGAAAAACAAAGAAAAATATCATTTCATTTTTTATTCATTGTATTTGTTCTGATCAATTACAGATGGACATGTTGGTAGAATCAGATAAAAGAAAAAATATAAAATAAAAATCTGTGACCCTCAGTGTCAAGTGAAATAATGGCTGTTTTATATGTATGTATGTATGCATAAATTAATAGAAATGTGATCTTACTGAAAATAAAATCATTTGAAAATTAAAGAGAAATAATCTTATTCCTTCCAGTAGCCAGTGCATGCAGTCTAATTTCTCAGGAAGAATCAGCACACCATGATGGTGCTGGGATTTGTTATTCTCAAACTAGCATGCCTTGCCTGTGGAGGGCATGAAATAGAAGCTCAGCTCCTCAGATTCACTGTTACCTTGGGAATGCTGGTGTAAGCAGTCTGGGAGGGTTAGACCATCATCACAAGCAGACACCCAGTTAGGGCAATCCAGACTACTGGGAGTAAGCTGCTATTTTTGTTCATTTGTTATTAAACCAAGGGAACCAGGAAAATATGGAAGGCAGACAAGTTATAATCCTGTAGAGAGATGGGTTCTGGGTGTTTCCATAGGGCATGAGACAGAACAAATCACATAGGTACCCCTTGTCTTCTCTCCAAGGTTGCCCACATAACTCTATACCTGAGAGCTTCTACAAACACAGGTTTAAGCAAGGGTAGATACTCAATAAATGTTTAAATGGATATGCATTGTATATATTGAGTGCCAATTGTGTGTAAGGCATAGTGCTAGATATTGGGGGAGGTGCCAAGTAAAGCACAACCCCTGTTTTCAGGGAACTTTCATTTTAGTGGGTCATTAGGCACATGCCTAAGAGATTCTTAACCCAGGTGAGCAACTGTGTTTTGTTTGACCCTCATCTTTTTATTTTTTTATATTTTTAATAATAAGCCAAAATAAGTAAAGAGGCTACCATCTTTAAAAAGATAATGTATAAAAGATAATGTGTGTATGTGTATTTATGCATGTGTATTTGGTGTATATATGTTTTCCTGTTTGAATGAGTGTCTGAAAGGATACAGGAGAAACTGGTTGACAAGGGTGGCCTCTGGAGAGAGGAAATTACTGCATTATTTTATGATTTCTTTAAAAGGCATTTTAAGTAATAACTTGGTGGTTATGTGGGTCTGCAGAAGGAATGCTAGGTACATGGAGTCTTTCTTTTTGGAGTAATGAAATTGCTCTAGAATTTTTGAGATGGTGAATGTACAATATTGTGATTACACTAAAGGCCATTGATTACACACTTTGAATAGATCATATGGTATGTGAATATATCTTAATAAAACTGCTTAATTAACAAATAAATAATTGTGCTAGAATAGCAAGAAACAGCATGTATGGACAGCAGGGGAAACAGAGAGATTGAAAGGTGAGGAAATTTTTTGTCTGTTTTTTGTTTATTACTATTATTGAAAAAATGAAATACTCTAATAATGATTGAAGTGATGAACGCACATCCATGTGATTATATCAAATACCATAGATGACATATTTTAGATGAATTGTATGCTTTATTAATATGTATCAATAAAATCGATTTGTTTAAAAAATTAAACAAAGAAGCAAATAAGATGGGGAATTCACATAAAAATTAAGATCTGAAATTACAGTACAACTCAGATGCTCTGGCAGTCCTGGGAATATATGCAACTGGCAGCAGTGTGTTGATGCCTCCTGCAGGTTCCAGGAAAATTCCCTGAGGAGGTCCTGGCAGGGGTCAACATTGAAGCCCAGATGAGTTGGCAAGGTACAGAGATGGCAGGTGGAGGGACAGCATGATATGCAAAGGGATGGCCTGTTTGAAATGCAGGGTACAAGTCAGCAAATGGCAATGAGGCTGGACACAAAGAACTTGTGTGCCCTGAAGAAGAATATTTTCTTTTGTAAACTGTGGAAGTTGAGATAGGAGGGCATTTGTGTAGTACACAATTAGCCATATACAAAGATAAATATTGACTTGCCATTGACATCTGGGAGGTGATTTTTAGGCCCTTGGGATGTAATGCCTTATAGGAGGGTCTTTGTTTGTCTGGGGTCTTTGACTAAAGGACAATCTAACAATGTGATTTAGGATGGGGGCTTCAGCCTATGCTTTATCAGTTCTGCCTCTGAAGGCAATGGAGAAAAAAGGTCTCCTGACCTCTGGGAGGGACTGGAGAGTACAGGTCAGTTATGCAGAGAGTATGGGATTGAGATTCAATAATAATTCTGGATGATAAAGCCTTTGGTAAGCTTCTCTGGTTGGCAATAATCCAGGTGTATACCCATGCACTGATGGCAGGAAAGCAACGTGTCAACAGCTCCACATGGAAAGAGAAAGGAGGCTCCGCTTCACATTTGGTACTTCTCCAGACTATGCCTGACGTGATTCTTCTCATGTACGATTTTAATCTGTAATCTGCGTTATTTTCTTGTAGTAAACCATAAACCATGGACATAACAGTGTTCATTAAGTTCTGTGTGTCCATCTAGTAAATGATCACAACTTAGATTGGATTTAGGAACCCCTTGACTAGATTCAATGTTCTAATGTCTCCCATAGACATGTTGAAGTCCTAACTTCCAGTTCTGTGGATGTGAATTCATTTGTAAATCAGATCTTTCAAGATGTTAAGGCCAGTTGACTCAGGGTGGGCCTTAATAAAAAGACTGCAGCCCTTATAGGGAGAAGAAAGTGGACTCAGTAAATTACAAGTCAAAGGAAGAGACACAAGTACTAAATCACTATGTGATGGATGAAAAGGTTGCTTACCAGCAAGCCACCACCAGAATTCAGATTTCAGGGAAGGTGTGGCCTGACAAAACCTCAAATTTTGTCTTATAGCCTCCAATAAATTCCTACTGTTTAAGCCAAAAAGTCTGTGGTAAATTGGTATAGCAGTCCTGGCAACCTAAGAAAACCCTCACCTTACAATTGTTCACAAGTAGGGAGGGCTTGAAGGGACTGTCCCTTCAAGTGTTTCCTTGACTACACTGCTCACAGCATTGAAGGACTCTAAGCTACAAAACAGAAACAAATTTACACTTCAGAAAGACGGCAGAGTGGAAGAAGATTGGAGGAGAAAAAGGCTAGTGTAATAGACCAGAGACATGCATCTGCAGTAACTGAGGCATAAATGGTGAAAGCCTAAACTGTGACAATGGCAGGGAAACAGATGTCAGGGTCATTAATGGCATAGGCACCACACAAATGCTGAAAAGGTACGTCTCCTTAAATACAAGGAGAATCCCGTGTATGAAATTCACTCTGGGGATAATTAGCTCCTCCCCTCATTCCAGGCACCAAATGTGTCTCAGTGATTTATCAAAGTGCACTCTCTGGAGAACATAGTATAGGAGATTGGAATTTCAGATGAAGAAACTTAATTGTTCTGGCTTAAAAGACAAAGACTTACCAACAAGTAGTTAAATAATATGTCCTTTTGAAATAGATTTTCTTTTTTCTTTTTTTTTTTCCTTTACATCTTAATTAGTCATTACTAAAGACCTTTTTGTTTTCCTCAGCAGCCAACAGGTTGATGAACCTTGGAAGGTTACCTTAGGCAAGAAATCCCAAACAGCATCTCCTGTATGTCAGCAAATCAGACTGCCCTGGTAACACCACTGTCAAAGGCAGGGGCACATCCCCTTCTCTCCTGTGGTTCTGAACTTTAAGTCAGGGAGAAAAAAACCCAGCCTGGATCTTCTATGAATTACTTTTCCATTCAGATTTACTTTATCAGCTTGGGGTCTTTCAGAAAAGACAGAAACATGTTTGGGGGGAGAGATGAAAATGGCGTTGATCTAGGTGGGACTCATGAACTAGATCTCTGGGGATGGCCAATTGTGGGCAGGGCCCTGCCCGAGGGTCTGTGCTGAGCGCTCATGGAGTGATAAGCTTGGGTCATCTAGCAGTGGGCAGATCGATAGCGTGGAGTGATCAGTGGAGATTCATGAGTTCTGATCCTGCCTGTGGTGGTCAACACAGATGGCAGAGCCCCACCCACACAGAAAATGGCTGGCTGGAGCTGCAGGTCGTACATCTGTGACTCCCACTGCCTGCCAGCATGAGGGAGCATACTCTGAGGGAGGGAGGGCTGTGACAGAAAGTGGAGAGGGGTTAAACTTCTGTGGATTTGGCTACCAGGACCCCCTCTTAGTATGGGGAGCAGATAAGCTGGCTCAAAACAGTACCAGGCTGAGGGGAGAGGTGAAACTGCTGAGCAAACTTGATTTACCCAGCATCCCACTGATATTGAGGCCTGGCCCCAGAGGGGGCGGAGTCAGCCAATTTTATCGCTCTGCACTGACAAGCATCAAAGCTTCAGCACTCCTGGGGAGGTCAGGAAGTGAGTAGGGCTTGATTAGTTTCCACGACCCTATTTAGTGTCCCCTCGGTGAAGGGGGTGATCTAGCAGAGGACTCCTTTTGGGTCCCTTATAACCCCCCTCCCAAGAAAAAAGACAGTCACTTTAAAAAATGAATTCCTGTTTTTAATTTAGTATAATACCAAAAATCTTCCTCAAAACCTACAGATAGAAGCCTAAAGGGAAATTGATAAATGCAAGCAGGCTGAGAGGATCCACAAGTACACTAGAAGGAACACTTCCTCGTTAGCTTTGTTTGACTGCTTGATGGTGTGATTGTATGGCTTTTCTCTGTTTATTTGTTGTCTCTTGCTTTTCTTTCCTCTTTCTTCCCCATTCTTTTTTTTCTTTTTTTTAAATTAGGTGCTGCTAGCTTGTCTATTCTTTGTTGTGCTTCTTCTTCAGTGATTTCCCATTCTCTGTCTATACTGATATTGCATCACAAGCTATCTCTTATCCTTCCCTCATCTCTCTGCCTTCTGCCTCCTGTTGTGGTTCTTAGACACCACGCTTTTTCATTAGCCCACAACTTAAGAGTGTCAATCTCTATTCTATCTATTTTGTTTTCTTCTTTTTTAAAATTAATATTAGCCTTTTCCTATTAGCCCTTTATTTACTCTTTCTCTCCCTCCTCATCATTCTAGCCTTCTAAATCATTATATATATATTCCTCTATTTGATTTCCCAGCCCATTGTAGATGTTCCACTTTTTTCCTATTACACTACACTGCATATCATATACAAGTTAAATATTCATTTCACTAAATCCTATTTGGCCCTTCTACTAACTTTCATTACTATTACTATTATCCTTCTTCCTTTCTCACATCTTTTGATTCCTCTGGCACTAATCTTTTCCCTTCAAGGTAACATAGAAAGAAGCAGGGAAACAAAATAAGAAGAAAAAGTGTCAAAGAGAAAATTTAACAAACACACAGAACAACCAACTAAATAAAACTCTAGAGGAGAGAGAAGCTAATCAACTGAAAAACCCAGCAAGATAAAATGATGACTAGAGGGGAACAAAAAATTACAAACCACATTGAGGAACAAGAAGACATGGACCACTCCAAAGAACAAACTAAAAACCAGGAATATACGCAGAACATCGAACAACTAATCAAGATTCCCAAACAAATATCATGAACCATCTTAATGAAGTGAAGGAAGAGATAAAGGATATAAAGAAGACACTGAGAGATCATACTGAAGAAATTGTAAACATACACAAAAAGATAACGGATATGATGGTGATCAAAGGCACAACCCGAGAAATAAAAAAGATGCTGGAGTCACATAACAGCAGATTTGAAAAGGCAGAAGAAAGAATTAGTGATGTGGAAGACAATACAGCTGAAATCAAACTGAAAGTTGAACAGATAGACAAAATAATAGAAAAAATCCTGCAGGGACTCAGGGATTTAACTGACAACACAAAACGTGAAAACATACGCATCATGGGCATCCCAGAGGGAGAAGAGAATGGAAAGGAAACAGAAGGAGTGTTGAAGGAAATAATGACTGAAACTTCCCAACCCTATTGAGAGAGATGGATGTGCAGATCCAGGAAGCAAAGAGCTCCCCAAACAATATAAATCCCAACAGGACAACTACTCAACATATACTTGTCAAAATGTCCAATGCTCAAGACAAAGAGAAAATACTCAAGGCAGCAAGAGAAAAGAGAACCATCACATACAAGGGAACACAGGAAGATTAAGTGCTGATTTCTCATCTGAAACCATGGAGGAGAGAAGACAGTGGTATGACATAGTCAAAGTACTAAAAGAAAAAAATTCCAAGCACGAATTCTCTATCCAGCAAAACTGGCATTCAAAAATGATGCAGAGTTCAAAATAGTCACAAGTAAACAGAAATTAGGAGAGTTTGTCAATAAGAAAATGGCACTTCAAGAAATACTAAAGGAAGTTCTACAAGTTGAAAGGAAAAATCAAGGGAGAGAGAGTTGGAGGAGATTTTAAAAACATCTTAAAAGACAAAAACAGAAACAAAACAACATATGACATACATAAATCCAGAGAAATTATGGCTGAAGTGAGAAATTCGTTGTGAGTAATAACACTGAATGTTAATGGATTAAATTCACCACTCAAGAGGCACAGATTGGCAGAACAGACAAAGAAACATGATCCATCATTATGCCGTCAACAAGAAACCCATCTTCGAACAAGGGATTCAAGGAGGCTGAAAGTAAATGGCTGGAAAACAATTTTACAAGCTAACAATAGCCAAAAAAGGGCAGGAGTAGCTATTCTAACATCAGACAAAATAGACTTTAAATGCAAAACTATTGTAAGAGACAAAGATGGACACTATATATTTGTAAAAGGGGCAATCTCTCAAGAAGAGAGGACAATCATAAACATTTACGCACCTAATCCAGGTACCTCAAAATTCATGAGGCAAACTTTGGAAAAGGTAAGTGGAGAAATAAATGCCTGTACAATTATAACAGGGGACTTTAATACTCCATTATCATCATTAGAGAGACCATCTAGACAGAGACTCGATAAAGAAACAAAGACTCTCCACAATACATTGGAGAACCTGGACTTAATAGACATATACAGAACAGTACACCCAAATACAGCAGGATTTACATTCTTCTCGAGTGCACATGGATCTTACTCCAAGATAGACCACATCCTACGCCACAGAACAACTCTCAATGAATTCAGAAAGATTGGGATTACACAAAGTAATTTCTCTGATCACAATGGAATGAAATTGGAAATCACTAAGGGCCAGAGAAACAGGTTAGGCACAAGGATAGGGAAGTTAAACAACACACTCTTAGACAAACAGTGGGTCAAGGAGGAAATCTCAAAAGAAATCAGTAACTACCTGGAAAGTAATGAAAATGACAACACAACATATCAAAACCTATGGGGTGCAGCGAAAGCAGTACTGAGAGGGAAGTTCATAGCCATAAATACATATATTAAAAAAGAAGAAAGAGCTAAAATTGAAGACCTAACTGCACACTTGGAGGAATTAGAAAAACAACAACAAACTAAACCTGAAGGAAGTAGAAAGAAGGAAATTACAAAGATCAGAGCAGAACTAAATGAAATAGAAAATAATAAATCACTAGAAAAAATAAACAAAACAAAAAGCTGGTTCTTCAAGAATATCAATAAAATTGACAATCCCTAAGGCATACTAACAAAGAAAAAGAGAGAACAGATGCAAATACACAAAATAAGGAATGAGCAAGGGGAAATCACTACTGACCCCACAGAAATAGAGTATCATAAGAGGATACTTTGAAAAATTATATGCCAACAAGAATGATAAATTAGAGGAAATTGACAAGTTTCTAGAAATGAACAAACAGCCTACATTGATGAAAGAAGAAATTGATGAACTCAACAGTTCAATTACAGGTAAAGAGATAGATTCAGTCATCAAAAACCTCCCAACTAAAAAGAGCGCAGGACCAGATGTCTTCACAGCTGAATTCTATCAAACATTCCGGAAAGACCTAACACCAATTCTACTTAAGCACTTTCAAAAAATAGAAGTAGAAGGAATATTGCCTAAGTCATTCTATGATGCCAACATTACCCTCATACCAAAACCAAACAAACATACCACTAGAACGGAAAATTACAGACCAATTTCTCTAATGAACCTAGATGCTAAAATCCTCAAAAAAATACTTGCTAATCACATTCAACAACATATCAAAAGGATTATACACCATGACCAAGTGGGTATCATTCCAGGTATGCAAGGATGGTTCAATATAAGAAAATCAATCAATGTAATACACCACATAAACAAACTGAAAGAAAAAAATCACATGGTCATCTCTATAGATGCAGAAAAAGCATTTGACAAAATACAGCACTCTTTCCTGATAAAAACACTGCAAAAGATAGGTATAGAAGGAACCTTTCTGAATATGATAAAGGGTATATATGAAAAACCCAAAGGTAACATCATCTTCAATGGTGAAATCCTAAAAGCCTTCCCTCTGAGATCGGGAACAAGACAAGGATGCCCACGATCACCACTCCTATTTTACATTGTCCTAGAATTACTTGCTCATGCAGAGAGGCTAGAAAAGGATATAAAAGGCATCCAGATTGGAAAAGAAGAAGTAAAAATTTCATTATTTGCAGATGACATGATCCTATACATAGAAAGTCCATAGAAATCTACAACAAAGCTTCTAGAAATTATAAAGGAGTTAAGTAATATTGCAGGCTCTAAGATCAATGCTCAGAAATCAGCATTTCTGTACACCAATAACGAGCAATCAGAAGAGGAAATCAAGAAAAAAATGCCATTTACAATAGTAACTAAAAGAATCAAATACCTAGGAAGAAATTTAACTAAAGATGTAAAGGACTTATATACAGAAAAATCCACAACACTGTTAAAGGAAATCAAAGAAGACTTAAATCAATGGAAAAATATTCTCTGTTCATGGATAGGAAGAGGGACCATCATCAAGATGTCTATCCTACCCAAAATAATCTACAGATTTAATGCAATCTCAATAAAAATCAACACTACATTTTTTAAGGACCTGGAAAAACTTGCTGCAAAATATATTTGGAAAGGTAAGAGGCCCCAAATTGACAAAGACATATCGAAAAAAAAAAAATGAAGTTGGAGGTATCATATTAACAGACTTTAAAACATGCTACAAAGCTACAGTGATCAAAACTGCATTGTATTGACAAAAGGATAGACCTTTTGACCAATGGAATTGAATTGAGAGTTCTGATATAGATCTTCACATACACAGTCATCTGATATTTGACAAGGCTACCAAGACCACTCAGTTGGGAGAGAATGGCCTCTTTTACAAGTGGTGCTTGGAGAACTGGATATCCATTTCCAAAGGAATGAGAGAAGAATACCATCTCACACCTTATACAAAAATCAACTCAAGATGGATCAAAATCTAAATATAAGAGCCAAAACCATAAAAGCTTTGAAGATAATGTAGGAAAGCATCTACAGGACCTTGTAATAGGAAATGGTTTCATGAACTTCACAGCCAAAGCACGAGCAGCAGAAGAAAAAATAGATAAATGGGATTTCCTCAAAATTATAAACTTCTGCACCTCAAAGGAAGTTATTAAGAAAATAAAAAGGCAGCCTACCCAATGGGAGAAAATATTTGGTAACCATATATCTGATAAGAGCCCAATATCCTGCATATATAAAGAAATCCTACAGCTTGAAAATAAACAGACAAGCAATCCATTTAAAAAATGGGCAAGTGACATGAAAAGACACTTCTCCAAGGAAGAAATGCAAATGGCTAAAAAGCACATGAAAAAATGCTCGACATTGCTTGCTATCAGGGAAATGCAAATCAAAACTGCAATGAGATACCATCTTACACCATTCCGAATGGCAGCTATTAAAAAAACAGCAGTCTATAAGTGTTGGAGAGCATGTGGAGGAATAGGAACACTCATCCACTGCTGGTGGGATTGTGGAATGTTCCAGCCACTGTGGAGGACAGTTTGGCGGTTCCTCAGAAAACTAACAATAGATCTTCCGTATGTTGCAGGGATTTCACTGCTGGGTATATACCCAGAAGAACTGAAAGCAAAGACACGAACAGGTATATGCACACCAATGTTCCTAGC
>JAQZBX010093769.1:0-12110 GCA_029593785.1 Cabassous unicinctus | reverse complement strand
TAGATCCTTGTACCATTTTAAGTTAATTTTTATATAACTTTTAAATTAGCAGTACTCTCTTTCTTTGGGATATGTATATCTACTTCTCCCAGTACCATTTTTGAAATAGTCTGTTCATCCCAACCAGGTGGGCTTGACTACCTTGTCAAAATTCCCTTGACCATAGAGATGTGTGGATCCATTTCTGTGTTTCCTATTTGGTTCCATTGGTCAATCTGTCTATCTTTATTCCACTACCATGCTGTTTTTACCACCATAGCTAAGTAATGTTCTCTAATATCAGGAAGTGAGAGTCCTCCAAATCGGTTCTTCTTTCTAAGGTATTTTTGGCTATTCAAGGCCCTTATCCTTTAAAAATAAATTTGATAATTGCCTTTTCAATTTCTGTAAAAAAGACTGTTGGGGGTAGTGTTGAGTTTGTAAATCACTTTTGGTGGAATTGACACCATAATGATATTTAGTCCATGAACACAGAATGTCCTTCCATTTATTGATGTCTTCTTCAGTTTCTTTTAGCAATGATTTGTAGTTTTCTGAATACAAGACCTTTATTTTCTTGCTTAACTTTATTCCTAAGTATTTGCTTCTTTCAGTGACTATTATATGTTGATTTTTTTTCCAATTTCCTCCTCAATTGCTCATCAGTAGTGTATAGAAATGCTATTGATTTTTGCATATTAATCTTGTATTCCACCACTTTGCTGAATTTCTGTTTTAAAACAGTTTGGCAGTACCACAAGAAGATGAATATAGATCTACTATATGATCCAGCAATCCTGTTACCTGGAATATATTCAGAAGACCTGCAAGCAAGAATGAAATCTGACATTTGCACATCAATGCTCATAGCATTATTCACACTTGCTAAAATATGGAATCAGCCCAAGTGTCCATCAACTAATGAATGGGTAAACAAATTGTGGTAAATGCACAAAATGGAATACATATCAGCTGTAAAAAAATGAAATCAGGATGCATATGACAACATGGATCAGCCTAGAAGATATTATATTGAGTAAAATAAGTCAGTCACTAAAGGGCAAATATTATATTGCCTATCTAATATGAACTAAATATGGTGAGTAAACATACAGAGGTAAACTCTAGAACATAATTTACTAGGAAGGAGGTGAGTTGAGAACAGGTGATGCTTAATATATATAGCAGTATTAATAAAGTTAATTGAAAATATGTGGAAATGGATAGAATTGAGAATAACACATTATCATGGTATAACACTGCTGATTTATAATTGTGATTGTGGGTCAAAGTGGTAGCATGTGGAAGTAAATGTAAAATGAAGGAAATTAGACAATAATCTAGAGTATGTATAACATAGTGATTTCTGTTTTGGGTAAAGAATTTGGTTAATAATATAAATATAGGAAAATTCACCTTTTACAAAGTGCTAAGAATATGGAGATACATGGAAAAATACATATATATATGGACGATAGTTAACAGTAATATTGCAATTTTTGCAGAAACAACAAGAAGATTTTATTTCAATACTAAGTGACAACAATAATGGTGGATAAGGGAGAATGGGAGTTTTCCTTTTGGAAAAATGAAAAGCTTCTAAAATTGACTGAGTTGATGACAGCACAACTCTGTGATGAAAATGGGAGTCATTGAGTGTACACTTTTAATGGATTGTACAAAGCATAAGATTTTATAACACAGGGAATCCAGTGGTAGATGATGGACTGTGGTTAACAGGAAAAATATGAGAAAGTTTTCTTCTGAATGATAACAAATATATAATGCTAATATAGGGTTTTAATCATTGTGTGGGTTGGGAGAAAATACACCAAATGTAAGATAAAGACTATAGTTAGCAATATTTTGATGATGCTCTTTCATAGTTTATAACAAATGTTGCACAACAGTGAAAGTTAGTGGTGGTGAGGAGATGTATGCGAGCCTTGTATGATGATATACATGTTAGTTTTGTAATTTCACAAATTTTATCATATATTAATTTTTATGTATATTAATGTATGAATGATATAATTCAATAAAATTTTATTTTAAAAAATAAGATGATTGTCAACTCTAGAAGTTCCAAATATTCTCCTTTTGCATCTTCACCAATGTGGCATTCCTTTTTTTTTTCATTCTCAGGAATTCTTATTGGGCACAAAGATATAATCTTAAAGGCTGAAAAGGAAGTGAACAGATTTCTCTGTTGATGCTGGAAAATATTCCTTAAACTCACTAAGTCTGTCAGTAAAAACAAATGATGCTATTTTAGTTTCTGTACACAATTGAGTTCTTCCTAGGTTTCATTATTAACTTTGCCATGTTATGAAGTAAAATTTCATATAAGTGAGGCTGTTTCTCAGAAACAGGAGAGAGATTGTCATAAGAGAAGCAGTAGCATGATGACTAATAAACCTTTTGAAGAGACAAGTTAGAAAGGCATGACTCTAAGCACCCCAAGAGTAGTAAATCAAAACAAGTATAGCCCTGAAGCCAAATGGTCCTCAGCATTTTGCCTTGTGCATTATCATGAAGGGCCACCACAGAAACTGTGACCTTCCTTGCCTTAGACTGACACATTCTAATCCATTGAATGGCTCAGCCATGGTCACATGGCCATTTCTCTATATTGGAATGATTCTTTTCTTAAGGAGCCCATGTTCTTAAGATACAGGCATGAAGCCTAAATCAGGAGTGAATGACAAAAGTGGACCTGTGTCTGTTCAGATTATATTTGCTTCAAGATGATGATGTTACTTCCTGAGACATCATACCAAAAGTAATGAGTCTCTGCCCTACACAAGGATATTAGATTATTTTCCCATGAATTCTTTGAATTAGACCAAAATATTTTGCTAGAGAAAAATTTGATCCTCACATCTAGCTTCTTTATGAGAGTTGAAAAGTATCAGTAATGAAGAAGAATTCTAGAACCTGAATCCTTCCCTGATGAGAGACTCCTTCAGAGCAGAACACTGGGGAGGTGTCCTAGAGATGCAGGAACCACATTTCCTAAAAGGAGACTATGAACAAGAAGGGCCTGTAGTTCTGCAGAGGGACATTTTGCCTCCTAAAGCAGTCTGGCAAGAGATATTTCATGAGAATGTTAGCCACTTACTAGCTGTGTAAGCAGAAACTAGTTACTTAATCCCTCAGTGACTCAGTTTCTGCATTTATAAAAATTAATATCTATTAATAGTAATAATACTAATTAATAGTATCTAGTCATGTTGGTGAGGATTAAATAAATGAATGTAAATAAAGTATATAGAAGATAGCTTGGCATTTGATAAGAACAGCATACTTATTAGCAACTATATTACAGTAATTATGACAATGTTTCTAGGTAGAAAGAGACTCCACAATGTGTACTACATAGTTTGTAAAGTCTTTGTTAAGAGGAAATTCTCCCAGCGAGAGAGGGTATGGGTATGACTCCCTAGTAGCTTCTCTGCTGTCCATTCTAAATCTGGTAACCTATCTTCAGTTTCCACCCACCTCAATCTAGTCCAAATTATAAGCTCCATCTGAACCCAAACAACATCTAGACTCAGTTGTGAAACCAGTCACTGGGCTGTGGCCTGTTTCTCATACCCATTTTGTCCACACATGAACTGAAGTCTGAGCTCATTGCAGCTATAGATGGGTCTGCCTTTGAGTTATTGCATAGAGGGAAGTTCTGGATAGGGGCAGACATGTTGGAGTCTTGCCCCAGATCTCCAAGAACTACTCAAACTGATAAACATAGCTCTTTCTTCATGGCATTTAGCAGAACAAGATGAGTATTTCTCCATTATCTTTCCCTCTCGTTCTTCCTTCAACCCAAAGCTTTGCCAAGAAATTTTGTCATTAATTTTTTTTTACAGGTTAGGAAAATTTATTTCAAATTCCTTATATAGAGGCTTCCATTTATCAGAAAGAAAATTTTAATTTTTGTTAAGATATGCTGATCTCTGGTTGTTATTAAGGGTAAAGTACTTTACCCAAAGACAAAGGATGACTCTAATGACTCATGGATTGCAAAAGAAACAAAAGAAATGCCTTTCCCAGAACCAGCGTTTCCCTTTCTTTCTGTGAAGGGCCACTCATATATTAGGACTTTCATAATCACATACACCATCAGCTTCAGAATCCTGCAATCTCTCTTTTTGAGGGTAATCATTAATGACTGTAAAACAGTCCAGAATTACCCTCAGCCAATAACTAAAAGGCCCTGAATAGGAAAATAACTAAGAAAAGGACAATACTTGAATTCCCACCCTGTCCCAGGCATTTTACATTTATTTTATTACTTAACACTAATTTAAATCAAGGTTGAATAAGTTGTGTTAGTCACACAACCGACTACTGAAAGGTAAATTTAAAATTCAAGTTTGAGTCTCTATAATTCTTAGAATTAAAATTCTTTTTTTTCTCATAAATGCCACCTAAGCTGCAGAAGACAAGCCCGAGGCAGAGATCCAGGCTCACTTTGGATATGGAGTCTATAGTATCTGGGAAGTTTGCCAAATATTCCTAACCTAACAGAAGGGAGAGTATTTCTACTTTATGGACAAACATTAGGAATGTCAGGATAAGATGGACACAGAGAGAACCTGGCACATAGAAAATGATGTTTGTGCATATGCAGTTAATGCACACAGAGAAACAAATGGAAAACGTGTGACAATGAGGCAGAAGAGACAAGACGGCCAAGAAATAACTAAGAAAGAGGTCAACACCACCTACTACTGGCAGAAACAAACATTCTTAGAGTTACCAACTCTATCTTATTCTATTTTTCTGTACTACTTCTCCAAACTTTCAAATTTATATCTGTAAAAGGACCTGTAAGGCTGTCTGGCCCAAACTAAATCTATACTTCGATCACTGGGTTCCTCATAATTGTTTCAGATTCCCAGAAGCAGAGAGAGGCTGGGCTTGGGGTCCATTTGGCAAGGCAAGAAGTCAATCTTTGCTTCTTTCCCCATAAGACTTCCCTCTATCACAGAGAAACAAAGCCCTTCACAGCCAATCAGGTTTTGTTCAAGGTACAAAGAATCAAGGCATGGCTTAATTCTTAGAAGACAATCTATCAATGAAATGCAATATGTTAATAGGTCAGTTTCCTGCTAACCAATGATTAAAAATAAGGATTGTGGAGTCTTTCTTTTTAGACGAATGAAATTGTTCTATAATTTTCTGAGGTGATGAATGTACAATATTGTGATTATACTAAAAGCTATGATTCTGCACTTTGGACAGATTGTATGGTATGTGAATATATCTCAATAAAATTGCCTAATAAATAAATAATTATGTGAGAGTAGCTGAAAATAGCAGCTATGTACAGCAGGGAAACAGAGAGATTGAAAGGTGAAGAATTTTCTTATTTATCTGTGTTTTCATTTATTATTATTGAAGTAATCAAAATGCTCTAATAATGTTTGAAGTGATGAATGTACAACTATGTTATACCAAATTCCAGTGACTGTACACTTTGTATGAATCATATGTTTTATTACTATGTATCAATAAAATTGATTTGTTTAAAAAATACACACCAGCCAAAAGAAAATCAGAGGTTATAAATTATATATTTAATTCAAAGATTTAAAAATTATCAATAAATACATGAAAATGTGCTAACTGTCGAGTTGCCAGTTGGTTTCCTGGAAAAACAGGAATACATTGTCTCACAGTTTGGGAGTCTAGAGGTCCAAAACCAAGGTACTACCAGATCACGCTTCTCTAGGGATATATAGCATTGTGGTGACAGCTTTCCAGCAATTCTTGGCATTTCTTGGCTCATAGAATGCATCTTTACCTCCATCATATGGCAATCTCTCCTTCCCTTTTTCTGGATCTCCTAACTTACTGCATCAGAAATTCTCCTGTTTATAAGGACTTCTGCCCTATTGGATTAAGTTCAGTCTGATTCAGTTCAGTCTCTTCCCCTACAGGATCTTGGTAGAATCTATTTACAAATGAGTATACAAATACAAGAACAAGAGTTAGGACTTGAACATAATTATATAAGGGACATGGTAAAATCTACAACATTAAGTTATTACTAATCACTGAAATAAAACAGGATATCATTCAATATTCAATAGCTAACATTTAGTGTTGACCAGCATTGGGGAAGGGGGTGATAAAGAGTCTCATGCACCATTAGCAAAACTGTAAATGGTTTTGATAGTTTGTCAGTAATTGCAATTATTCAAATGGTATTATAGATTGAATTCACCCCCTCCAATTTTTATTGAAGGCCCAATCCCCAGTACCTCAAAATGTTACTTTATAGGGTCAATATAGATAAAATTAAACAAGTTAAAAAAGAATTCTTAATAATAGAGGATTCAAGAAAATATCAAAGAAGCTCAGGCACAGTACAACTATCTTGCAAAATAAGGAAATAGGCATAGAATTCATCAGAAGGAGCTGCTTTGGGGAAATTTGCAGGCCAGGATTGTGTCACATGAATCATCCACAAAGGACTGGGAATAGAGAAATAGAGAGGACAAAGGGAAAGCTGTGAATTGATAAGCCTGTGGCTGGGAATGCCAACTATCCATCAACACCTAAGTGGAACAGCGTAAGTAAACCCTGAGGCCGAGTGGCCAATGGAGAGGGGAAAGGACAAGTTCTTCCCTAGGAAGAAGGAAGGTGTGGTGGAAGGCTGTGTGAGTTTCTATCCAGCAAATGTAACTACCATAATTCACTAGCTCAGATGACCTTGCGGATATTGAAGGACTCATCTCCATGGAAGTGTTTTCCAAGAAGCACCATTTGATGCGCCCCATTAACAGCTGCCTGCCCCAGTTTTGACTAAATAAGCAATTTTAAAGTTTCAGAAACAGTTAACATAAAAGTCAAAGAAGAGCTGTGAAATAGAACCACTAGGCAAGAGACAGACATTGATCAACAGAGCAAAATCACTGACATAAACAGATGCCTATGTATCAACAAGAGGTAAGAGTCCATAAAAAGAAACAGTAACATTTGGCCCAGTAAAAGGAAAAAGCCAAGAACATAGATGAGACTCAGAATTTAAGACAACTAATAAATGATGTTTACACAAGCCTCCTTACTCAATTGAAGGGGATGAAGAAAAATATGGCTAAAGAGATTAAGATATTGACATGACACTGTTTGTGCATAAAGAAAAATTTGAAAGGCTGAAAAAAAAGTAACAGAATTTATGTGAATTAAAGACACAATGGATGAGATTAAAAGTACATTAGAGGCATATAAAAGGAGATTTGAAATGATAGAATAATGAATAAGTGAATTTGAAGACAGAATGTTTGGCATTGAAAATATAGGAAAAGAGAAAGAAAAAGAATGTAAAGAAATTGAACAAGATCTCAGAGAACTGAATGGCAATATGAAGCTTGTGAAAGAATATCTGTGGATATCATGACTGAAAATTTTCCAACCTATATGAAAGACATGGATATCAATATTCAAGAAACACCATATGCCCCAAACAGAATAAATCCTAACATACTTCTCTGAGACATCTACTATTTAGATTGTCAAAAGCCAAAGATAAAGAAAGGATTTTAGGAGCAACATGAAAGAAGAAATGTATTACTTACAAGGGAGACTTAATAAGGCCAAGTGCCAATCTCTGTACAGAAACCATGGAGGTGAGAAGGCAGTGGTATTTAACATACTGATTGAGAAAAACTTCCAGCCAAGAATTATATATCTGTCAAAAATATCCTTTGGAAATGAAAATGAGTTTAAAGTCTTTACAGACAAACAAAAATTGAGAGAGAATATGACCCATAGATCAAATCTACAAGAGATATTAAAGGGTGTGAAAGGAAAAGACAAGGGAGAGAGCCCTGGAGAAGAATGTAGAAATGAAGAACTTAGTAATAGAAATTTGAAGCATTAAAAGGCAGAAAATATTGAGATATGACAACAGAAAGCCAATGGATAATGGATGAAATAAATAACACCTTTATAGCAGTAACACTGAATGTTAATGGATTGTAATCCCCAATTAAAAGACATAAACTGATAGAATGGATACAAAATGAACCATATATTTGTGGACTACAAGAGACTCAACTTAGATGAAGAACACAATGAGACTGAAAGTGAAAGTTTGGAAAATGTTACTCCACACTAGCAGCAATGAAAATAGAGTGGATGTTCAATATTAATGTTGGATAAAATTAACTTTAAATGGAGAATTTTTATAAGAGATGAAGTAGGATGCTATATATTAATAGAAGGGCCAATTCCCCAAGAAAAACCAACAATAATAAAAATTACGCACCTAAAGTAAGTGCCCCCAGAAAATATGAGGCACACACTGGCAAAACTGAAGGGAGAAACAAACCTCTTTAACATAACAATTGGAAACATCAACACTCCATTCTCAGCATTAGAATGAATATCTGGACATAGGATAAATAAGGAAAGTGAGACCTTGAATAATATGATAAATGAATTAGATCTAAAAGACAGTTATACAGCATTACACTACAATACAGCAGGATATATAGTCTTCTCAAGTGGTCATGGATTTTTCTCAGATAGACCATAAGTTGGACATAAGGCAGACCTCAATAAAGTTAAAAACTTTAAAATTATACAAAATACTTTCTCTCATCATAATGGAATAAAGATGGAAATTAATAAAAGGAAGAAATAGGGATATTTCACAAAAAAAATGGAGATTAAACAATTCTTTCTTCATTTGTATAACAATTTATTGAAGAATATAATTTATACATGAACATACATAAACAATAAGTGAATACTAAAAGTTTTAAATTTACAGAACAAATATGCATAACATCATAGAGGGCTCCCATACATCACTTCATCACAAATATCTTGCATTGCTGTGAAATATTTGTATCAAATTATTAAAGAACATCTTCAAATATTACTACTAATGATACTTCATATCTTACATTTGTTTCCTCTCAACATTTACTTTATTTTTTTACATAAACCATATAATTTGTCTAAAGGGTACAATCAATGGCATTTGGTATAACCACAGAGTTGCACATTCATCACTTCAATCACTATTAAGCCATTTTCTTTACTCCAAAAATTAAAACTAAAAACAAAAAAACACAAACTACTACCATATCAAATGTTAGTAGTACTACTTACAAATCCCATGATGTGCTTTCACCATTTCTACTGATTTCCAAACGTTCCAAACAAATTTTGCCAATTCTGCCCAGATTAAATTTCACCTTTCCATTCTCTAACCATATTCTATTCTCTCGTGACTTATATTCCAGCAATTAACTCCATGAGTTTCCTCATTATATTTCTTTCTTAATAATGTAATCACATGATATTTGTCATTCTATGCCTGGCTTGTTTCACTCAACATAATGTCCTCCAGGTTCATCCATATTGTCATATACTTCATGACTTCATTTCTTATTGCTGAATAATATTTTATCATGTGTATATACCAGTTTGTTTATCCCTTTGTCAGTTGGAGGACACCTGGGTTGTTTCCATCCTTTGGCAATATGAATAATATCACTATGAACATCTGTTTGCAGATGGCTATCTGTGGTACTGCTCTCAGTTCTTCAGAATATATGCTTAGTAATAGCATTGCTGGGTCATGTAGTAGATTTATATCTAACTTCCTTAGGGACCACCAGACAGACTTCCACAGTGTCTGTACCACTCAACTTTCTCACCAAAGGTAAATATGCATACATATCTCTCCACTCCTCTGCAACACTTGTAGTTTTCTGTTTTGTTAATAGTGGCCATTATAATAGGTATGAAATTGTATCTCAACGTAGCTTTTATTTGCATTTTCCTAATAGCCAGGGTTGTTGGATATTTTTTTCATGTTTTTTTTTTCAACATTTCTATTTCTTATTTAGAAAAACGTCTATCTGGGCCTTTTACCGATTTTTAATTGGGTATTTGTTTCTTTATTGTTGAGTTGCATGATCTATTTATATATCATGGATAGTAGACATTTATCAGATGTGTGGTTTCCAAATATTTTTTCACATTGTGTAGGCTGACATTTTAACCCCTTCACAAAGTTCTTTGAGGTGCAGAAGTTTATAATTTTCAGGAAGTCCCATTTATCTATCTTTTCTTTTGTTGTTGTGCTTTGTTTAAAATGGCTAAGAGACCCAAACCTACTACAAGTTCTTGTAGATGTTTTCCTACATTACCTTCTAGAAGTTTTATGGTCCTGGATTTTATGTTTAGGTATTTGAACCATTTTGAATAGATCCTGGTATAGGGAGCATGGGATCCTCTTTCTTTTGGTTATGGATATCCAGTTCTCCCAGAACTAGTTGATGTAGAGACTCATCTGTCCCAGAAATGTGGACTTTGTAGTCTTACCAAAAATCACAAGGAAGGAGTGATAGTCCTAAATATTTATGTACCTAGTCAACATTCTACAAAACACATGAGGCAAATTCTAGCAAAACTGAGAGAAATAGATGTCTATACAAAAATAGTTGGAGATTTCAACATGCCACGCACATCAATAGATACAATAAGTAGATGTAGTTCAACAAGGAAACAGAGAACATGAACACTATGACAAACAAGGTGGATGTGACAGACATACACAGAACAGTACACCTTAAATCAGCAGGTTATACATTCTTCTTAGTGCTCAAGGGTCTTTCTTCAGTACAGACCAATGTTATGCCACAACACAGCTCTCAAAAAATGTAAGGAGATTAAAATTGTAAAAAGAATCATCTCTGATCATAATGTAATGAAGCTAGAAATCAATAATTGGAAGGAAAGTGGAAAATTTGCAAATATATGAAGGCTAAACAACACATTACTAAACAAAAAAGAAATTACAAGAGAAATTAGTAGATATCTTGAGATGAATGAAATGAGAAAACAATTTCTCAAAACTTTTGGGATACAGTGAAGGAAGTTTGGAGAGGAAAATTTATAACCCTAAATGCCTATATTAAAAAGGAAGAGCTAAAATCAAAGATATAACTGAAAAACTGGAGAAACTAGAAAAAGAAAGGCACCAATCCCAAAGAAAACAGAGAGAAAGAAATAAAAGATATTAGAGCAGAAATAAATGAAATGGAGAAGAAAAGAACAATAAAGTCAAGAAACACAAAAGCTGGTTCTTTGATAAAATCCCCTCAGGGAGAAGAAACCATCATCTTAAAAATGACTCTCTGAGTTTGAAATCTAATGAAGTATGCACTGCAGGTTTACAGAAATGTAGGGGACCCATGACCCAAGTTTCCTTGCCAATTTCTCCTTATGTTAATGTAAATGTTTAACTTTTGTCTGTCCCTTTGTATATTGGAAGGAGATAAGTGGTTTATCTCAGAGGTGTACAGCCAGACAGGACTTTGCCCCAAGACAAACTATATTTCTTTAAACTGATTGTGATATGGTTTTTTTATTAGCATTGTTACTGATTTAAGGTTTTTTAAAATATTGTAATGTCTTTTTGTAATTCAGAGGGTGGAGTGTGGCAGTTTGCTATCGTTTATGAATTCCAAAAATAGATATTAGATTGTGTTTGTAAACTGATCTGTTCCTCTGGGCATATTAAATCGTATTGGTTTCAGAAGTTTCAGTTTTACTTTATTAAATCAAGATTAGGGCTTTCATTTGGCCACATCGTTAGGGTGAAAAAGTTTGAGCTCCCCCCCCCCTTTGTGGTCTATATAAATGGATGCTCAATCAAAGACAGGGGAGTAAATACATGGAGAAGGAAAACACAGAGTTTAGTTTTGTGTGCTGGAGCCCCAGGGAGAAAGTTGAGCTTTTCACCTGATAGTTAGCAGCTGAAGAGACCAGAGCCCTGGGCAGCTGAAATAACCTGGAAAGAAATGAGCCTCAGGGAGAGAGATGAGCTTCTTGCTAGCCTACAGCTGAAATGAGCCTCAGGGAGAGAGATGAGCTTCTTGCTAGCCTACAGCTGAGATCAGAAGAAGCTGGCACCATGAGACTTTGGAGGAAGGTAAAGCTGAACCCTCACAGAGACTGGTAGCCATCTAGTTCCAACATGTGGCAACAGAGTGTGGTGAGGGAAGTAAATTACTATTTATGGCATTGGGACTGTAAGCTTCTACTCCCAATTAAATACCCTTTGTAAGAGCCAACAGATTTTTGCCATTTTGCATCAGCAC
>JAQZBX010093768.1:0-12111 GCA_029593785.1 Cabassous unicinctus | reverse complement strand
CCAAAAAGGATAGGAGGGCTCTGGTGTCTCTACAGCCTCTATGGACAATTGTGGGTACTTTCAGCCTACAGGGACTGAACTCTTGGGTTCCTGTGGATCCAACCACATATCTTAATAGGATAGGAGGGAGCTGGTGTTTCTTCAGCCTCTCTGGGCAACAGTGGGTACCTTAAGCCTGCAGGGACTGAACTGTTGGGCATTGGTGGTTCGGTTTCCACCCATAAAGAGAAGAACTGACAATACTGCCTCAGCTTCTCAGAGCAACTGCACGAGTATTCATTCCACACACTGGGCATTCCAGAAAGTCCATTTGCACCCAAGGCTGACAGAGGAGAAAAGTGGGAGAAGCTTCATAAATTCCTGGGGCAAAGTGGGCAGCTTCAGTCTCCTTAGCTTACAACACCAACTATATCCTTGACTCCTAGTACAGAAACAGCAAGGGAGAAAAGACAAGCTCAAAAATAAACATTAAAACTGCACCCAGGGTAAACACATCTAGCAAACCAAATGTGAAAACAGCAACAAAAAATTACAATCCATGCCAAGAAACAGGAAGATATGGTCCAGTTAAAGAAACAAAATAAGCTTGGAGATGACAAAAAGGATTTGAGATAACTAATCATAGCTGTTCAAACAAATCTCCTTAATAAATTCAATGAGATGGCAAAAAGAGATTAAGGATATTAAGAAGATATTAGATGAGCACAAAGAATTTGAAAGCTTACACAAAAAAATAACAGAACTTATGCAATGAAAGATGTAATAAATGAAATTCAAAATTCACTGGAGGCATATAATAGCAGATTTGAGGAAGCAGAAGAAAGGACTGGTGAGATTGAAGACATAGCCTCTGAAAGAGAACATACAAAAGAACAGATGAAGAAAAGAATGGAGAATATTGAACAGGGTCTCAGGGAAATAAATGACAGCAAGAGACTTACAAACATATGTGTCATGGGTGTCCCAGAAGGAGAAGAGAAGGGAAAAGGGGCAAAAGGAATATCTGAATAAATAATGGTGGAAAATTTCCCAACCCTGTTAAAGGACATAGATGTACATGTCAAAGAAGCACAACATACTCCCATCCAAATAAATCCAAATAGAACAATCCCAAAACACATACTAAACAGAATGTGAAATGCCAAAGACAAAGAGAGAATTCTGAGAGCAGCAGGAGAAAAGCAATGCATAATATATAAGGGATACCCAGTAAGATTAAGTGCTGATTTCTCATGAGAAACCACGGGGGCAAGAAGGCAGTGCTATGATATATTTAAGATACTGCTAGAGAAAAACTCTCAGACAAGAATTTTATGTCCAGCAAGATTAACTTTCAAAAAAGAGGGTGAGATTAGAATATTCACAGATAAACAGAAACTGTGAAAGTGTATAACAAAAAGACCAGCTTTGCAGGAAATATTAAAGGGAATGTTACAGCCTGAAAATGAAAGACAGGAGAGAGAGGCTTCGAAGAGTCTAGAAATGATGACTGTATCTGTAACAGTAACTAAAAATGTCAAAAATAAAATGACAGATAAAATGCAAAGATCAAAATGGATGAAATAAAAACTTCCTTTATTGTAATAACATTGAATGTTAATGGATTAAACTCCCCAATCAAAAGACACAGACTGGCAGAATGGATAAGAAAATATAAGCCATCTATATGCTCTCTGCAAGAGACGCACCTTAGACAAAAGGATACCATTAGATTGAAAGTGAATGGTTGGTTAGACATGCAGTAACCAAAATAAACAAATAAATAAATAAAACTGGGGTAGCTATACATATATCAGATGATATAGACATTAAAAGCAAAACTGTTATTAGAGGCAAGGAAGGACATTACATATTAATAAAAGTGATAATTGACCAGGAAGAAATAACAATTATAAATGTATATGCACGTAACCAGGGTGTCCCAAGATACATGAGGCAAACACTGGCAAAACTGAATGTAGAAATTGACATTTCTACAATAATAATTGGAGACTTCAATACACCACTCTCAGCATTGGATAGAACATCTGGGCAGAAGATTAATAAACAAATAGAGAGCTTGAATAATATGACAAATGGACTAAACCTAATAGACATATATAGAACATTGCATCCCAAATCAGCAGAGTATAGTTTCTTTTCAAGAGCTCATGGATCTTTTTCCAGGATAGACCATATGTTGGGTCACAAGGCAGACCTCAATAAATTCAAAAAAGTGAAAATTATACAAAGTGCTTTCTCTGAACATAGTGGAATAAAGTTGAAAATCAACAAGCAGCAAAAAAGGGAATATTCACATACACATGGAGATTAAACAACACACCCTTAAATAATCAATGGGTCAAAGAAAAAATTTCAAGAGAAATCAATAAATATCTCAAGATGAATGACAATGAGAACACAACATAGCAGAACCTATGGGATGCAGCAAAGGCATTGTTGAGAGGGAAATTTATAGCCCCCAATGCTTACATTTAAAATAAAAGAAACAGCTAAAATCAATGACCTAACTACACAGCTGGAGAAACTACAAAAAGAACAACAAATGAATCCTAAAACAAGTAGAAGAAATGAAATAACAAAGATCAGAGCAGAAATAAATGAAATTGAGGACAAAAAAAACAATAGAGAGAATTAACAAAACCAAAAGTTGGTTCTTCAAGATAAACAAAATCAACAAACCCTTAGTAGACTAAGAAAAAAAGAGAGAAAATGCAAATAAATTAAATAAAAATGAAAATGGCAACATTAATACTGATGCCACAGAAATAAGAGAGATCATAAAAGGATACTATGAATAACTTTATGCCAAAAAACTAGACAATGTAGATGAAATAGAAAAATTCCTAGGAATGTACAACCTACACTGACCCTAGAAGAAATAGAAGACCTCAAGAAACCAATCACAAGTAAAGAGATTGAAACTGTCATCAAACAGCTCCCCAAAATGAGCCCAGGACCAGACAGTTTCACAGGTGAGTTCTACCAAGCAGTCAAAGAAGATTTAATACCAATCTTACTCAAGCTCTTCCAAAAAATTGAACAAGAAGGAACACTACCAAACTAATTCTATGAAGCCAATATTACCCTAATACCAAAGCCAGATAAAGATATTACAATAAAATACAATAAAAGAAAATTACAGACCCATTTCTCTAATGAATAAAGATGCAAAAATCCTCAATGCAATCCCAATAAAAATTTCACCAGCATTTTTTAAACAAATGGAAAACACAATTATCAAATTTGTCTGGAAGGATAATAGGCCACAAATAGCCAGAAACATCTTAAAAAGGAAAAGTGAAGTTGGAGGACTTTCACTTCAAGACTTTAAATCATATTACCTAGCGACAGAGGCAAAAACAGCCTGGTATTGGCATAAAGATAGACACATAGACCAATTGAACCGAATTGATGGTTCAGAAACAGACCCTCACATCTACGGTCAAGTGATTTTTGACAAGCCTGTCAAACGCACCCACCTGGGACAGAACAGTTTATTCAGCAAATGGTGCTGGGATAACTGGATATCCATAACAAAAAGAAACAAAGGAGACCCCAATATTACACCTTATACAAAAATTAACTCAAATGGATCAAAGACAAAATTATAAAAGCAAGTACAATGAAGCTCCAAGAAGAAAATGTAGAAAATGTAGGGAAATATCTTCAAGACCTGGTGGTAGGTGGTGGATTCTTAAACCTCACACTGAAAGCATGAGCAACAAAAGAAAACATTGATAAATGGGACCTCCTCAAACTAAAACACTTCTGTGATTCAAAGGACTTCATCAAGAAGGTAAAAAGGCAGCCAACGCAATGGGAGAAAATACTTGGAAATCATATATCTGATAAAGGTTTGATTTCCATTCTATATAAAAAGATCATACAACTCAACAATAAAAGAGTAAGCAACCCAATCAAAAAATGGGCCAAATATTTAAATAGACATTTCTCCAAAGAGGAAATACAAATGGCCAAACAGCACATGAAAAAATGTTCCATATCACTAGCTATTACGGAAATGCAAATTAAAACAACAATGAGATATCATCTAACACTGCATAGAATGGCCATTATTTTACAAACTGACAACAATAAGTGCTAGAGAGGATGTGGAAAAATAGGAACACTCCTTCACTGTGGGTGGGAGTAAAAAATGGTGCAGCCTCTGTGGAAGGCAGTTTGGCAGTTCCTCAGGAAGCTAAATTTAGAATTGCCCTATGGTCCAGCAATTTCTCTGCTAGGAATATATACAGAAGAACTAAAAACTATGACACGAATAAACATCTGCACACCAATGTTCATAGCAGTGTTATTCACAATTGCCAAAAGATGGAAAACTACCCAACTGTCCATCAATCAATGAATGGATAAACAAAATGTGGTATATTCCTATGATGGAATACTATGCTGCAGTAAGAAGAAATGAAATTGGGACATATGTAATAACATAGATGAATCTTGAAGACATTATACTAAGTGAAGTAAGCCTGACACAAAAGGACAAATATTGCTGGTTCTAATTAATATAAACGAAATATGAAGAACAAACACATGGAATTAAAACTTAGAGTATGGTTTATTAGGAGAAAAGAAGAGGGTTGAGAAGAACTACTGATGCTTAATGTATGTAGAAGCTTTAAGTAACTTGACTGTAAAAGTGTGGAAATGGATAGAATTGACATTATAGAGAGTAGCAACTGGTTTATTAAATGGAATTGTAGCTAAAAAGGGAAAGACTACCCCAAGTTCAGGTATAATGCAAGGATGCTTGTTTTCACCCCTTGTGTTCAACATTGTACTGGAAATCTTTGCCAGACCAATTTGGCAAAACAAAACAAAACAAACAAACAAAAAAACCCACAAACAGTATGAAAATTGGAAAGGAAGAAGTAAAGCTAACTCCATTTACTGATTATATGATTATTTATATAGGAATTCCAAAATAATACTAAAGATTACCAATAATATGAATAAACAATTCATTATGCTTCCCATGGAGGGGTGCCCCTCAAGCTAGGGGTTGGATTAAGACTTGGATGGAAGGTGCTCAGTCAAGTGGTTGGAGACTCCCAGATGCTGTGGTCCATGCACTAGAAGATTTAGCACTTACCCTTTCCAACCATGTGTCCTCACTCTCTGGCCAGAGCTTTGCAAGGGATACCAGCCTCCTACCTTGTGAGTTACCACTGAGGGAACTGCAACAAGACTTTTGTTTTGAAGGCAATGTTGGTCAGTGTCTGTGTCACCTGATGCCAATTGTTTCTGTTTAGGGGATGCCAGAAGCCACAGGGTTTCTCCTCTTGCTCTACTAAGGCTGATCTTCTGTGGATCCTGGGAAGGTCTCTGATCTACAGGAACTCCAGTTTGGAGTTGGAAGCTTCAGCAACACCCAGGAGAAGCAACAGCAGCACAAAGCAATATAGATGCACAAAAAAAAGGCATGGACTCTTACCAGATAATATTAACTATTAATTAAGCCAAGAACAGCCAAAAAGAATTATGCTTCATTTTTTATGGCTATGACCAATACACCCTGCTCACTGAACCACTTGTTTCAAATTAGTTAAGTTAGATTTTACATTGGGGCCCCAGTGGGTGTAGGTCAGGTGCAACACAAAGGGAAATTGAGGCCAAAATGCATGGGGAAAGATAGTTTGTTACTCATAGGTCCCAGAGGGAGAAGGGGTGACATGAGGGGTTGACAGGGAGTCTGATGGGTTCATGTGGCTCAATCAGCAGGTGGGGAGAAACAAGCTGAGCAAGAGGGACCATGGGTTTGTGCTTTTAATGTGGTTCAGGGATGGAGTTTAGTAGTATCCCAGCAGGAGCCAAGGATTAATTCATTTAAAGCAAGTGGGAATATATCGGGGTCTGACGGTGGGGGCATGGTGAGTTTATCATGGGTAAATAGGAGGGATTTGAGTGAGGAATGTGGGTAGCAGTATCTGGCAGCAAATGCAGGGTTTGCACTCTGGGAAAGTTTGTCCCAGGGCTGGAAAGCTCACTAATTAAGCCAAAGGACAATGTTAAGACAAGTGACTTAGCCAAGGTAAGATGAATACCAAGGCAGCACATAAATAATTTTCATAGCTGTGACAAGATGAAGTATAATGATTATATTTATTATGCCAGTAATTTTTTGATAGCTTGCGTTCAGTATACAAAGAGCCTGTTATTACTGTGAAATAAATTGAATATGTGCTTTTCTAGTTTGTGGTGGCACAAGGACTAGGCACAGTAATTTCCTAGTGATAAAGTAAAACAATGAATGGTGATATATTATTTCCTAAGTCTCCTTAAACATATGGGATTTGGACTTTATTCAAAGATTGTTTTATGAAATGTGAAGTTTCAAATAATTTGATTTTTTTTTACCTTTTCACTAAGTTTTCCTAGTATATTAATTAAAATCTATTCATCTCTCATGTTCACATTTTTCCATGGTTAATTTTTTCTTTCATTCATGCTTTGAGTGTAATGTCTAAGAAAGCATTGATTACCATAATATCTTGAATATGCTTCCCTACATTTTCTTCTAAAATATTTTAGTCTTGGCCCTTATATTTGTAAAGGTGTGAGATAGGGGTCCTCTTTCACTCTTTTGAATAAGGATATCCAGTTCTCCTAGCACGATTTGTTGAAGAGACTAATCTGTCTCAATTGAGAGGACTTTACAACCTTGTCAAAAATCAATTGTCAGTGTCTATTTATAAACTCTCAATTTGGTTCTATTGATCAATAAATATATTTTTATGCTAGTACCATGCTGTTCTGACCACTGCAGCTTTGTAATATTCTTTAAAATCAGGTAGTGTGAGTCCTCCAACTTCACTTTTTTTCAAAACTGTTTTTAAATCTTTGCGACCATGTACCTTTCCAAATAAATTTGATAATTTGCTTTTCTATTTCTCCAAAGTAGGATTTTGGAATTTTGTTTGGTATTGCATTGAATCTCTATATCAATTTTTGTATAATTTACATATTTATGGTATATAATCTTCAAATGCACGGGGGCAGAATGCCCTCTAACTTATACAGTTACTTGATTTCTAATAACAATATTTTATAGTTTTCTTTGTACAGGTCCTTTACATCCCTGGTTAAATATATTCCTACATATTTCATCCATTTATTTCCTATTATAAATGGAAATTTTATTGATTTCCTCCTTAGATTACTCATTAATAATGCATAGAAACACTACTGATTTTCACATGCTATTTTTGTAACATACCCATTTGCTGAAATCATGTATTAGCTAGAAAAGCTCTGCTGTAGATTTTCTGGGGATGTTCAATATATGCAATCGGGTCATCTACAAATAACAATAGTTTTACGTCTTCCTTTCCAATTGTTATGTTTTTTATTTCTTTTTCTGGCCTAAGTGCTGTAGCTTGAATTTCCAGTAGTACATTGAATAACAGTTGTGACCATAGGCATCCTTGTCTTGTTCCATATTTTAGAGGGAAAGTTCTCAGTCTTTCACCATTGAGTACAAAGTTGGCTGTGTTTTTTTCATATGTGCCCACTATCATGTTGAGGAAGTTTTTTTCTATTCCTATCTTTCAATGTGTTTTAATTAAGAATGAATGTGGGATTTTATCAAATGTCTTTTCTGCATCAATCAAAAGAGTCATGTAGTTTTCATCACCAATTTGTTAATGAGGTATATTAATTGATTTTCTTATGTTGAAATACACTTGCATATCTAGGATAAAACACATTTGATCATGTTTTATAGCACTTTTAATTTGCTGCTGGGTTGGATTTGCAAGTAGTTTGTTGAGGTTTTTGCATCTATATTCATTAAAGAAACTTGTCCATTATTTTTATCTTGTAACTTTATCTGGCTTTGCTATTAGGGTGTTACTGGCTTCGTAGAATTAGTGTTCCCTCTTCTTCATATTTTTGGACTAGTTTGAGTTGGACTGGTGTTATTTTTTCTTGGAATGATTGGTATAATCTACCTGTGAAACCATCCTTTCCTGTGCTTTTCTTTCTTGGTAGATTTTTTTGAACTGATTCAGCTCTTTACATGCAATTGATCTGTTAAGATCTTCTGTTTCTTCTAGAGTTAGTGAAAGATGTTATTGTTTTTCTAGAAATGTATCCATTTCATCTGAGTTGTCTAACATTTTAGCATACACAGTTGTTCATAACATCATCTTATGATACTTTTTTTCTGTGGGGTCAACATTTGTCTTCCTATTATTTCTGATTTTATTTATTTGCATCCTTTCTATGTTTTTCTTTGTCATTTAGCTAAGGTTTTGTCAAATTTATTGATCTCAAAAAACCAGCTTTTTGTTTTGTTAATTCTATTGTTTTCATCTTAAATTTCATTTATTTCTGCTTTGATCTTTTAATTTTATTTCAGTACTATTGCTTGCTTTTGAATTAGTTTTCTGTCTTTTTCTTGTTTATGCAGGTATGCAGTTAGCTCTTTTATTTTAGCTCTTTCTTCATTTTTGATTTAACACTTAGGGTGGTAAATTCCCCTTTCAACATTTCCTTTGCTGTATCTAATAAGTTTTGATATGATATGTTCTTTTTCATTCCACTCAAGATACTTATTGACTTTTCTTTCGATTTCTTCTTTGACCCACTGATCCTTTGAATGTGTATTGTTTAACCTCCATGTATTTGTGAATTTTCCAGTTCTTCCCAGTTATTAATTTCCAACTTAATTTAATTATCCTTGGAGAAAATGCTTTTCATAATTGCAATCTTTTAAAAATTACTCTGACTTGTTTTGAAGTCCAACATGTGGTCTATCTTGGAGAATTTTCCATGTGACTTGAGAAGAAAGCATACCCTGCTATTTGGGGGAGCAATGTTATTTACATGTCTGTTATGTTAGTTTATTTATCATATATTCAAGTTCTCTGTTTCCTTATTGACCCTCTGTCTAGATGTTCTATCTATTCATTAGAGAGGTGAATTGAAACCTCCAACTATTATTGTAGTGATATCCATTTTGTCTTTGAGTTTTGCCAGTGTTAGCCTTGAGTATTTTGATGTACCATTGTTAGGTGCATAAATATTTAAGATTGTTATTTCTTCTTGCTGGATGACCACTTTTAGTGTCTTCCATATATATATATAGTATATATAGTATATATGTATAGTATAATTTTTTATTTTATAACTTGGCTTTTATAAAAGTTTTGCATTTAGAGTCTAATTTGTCTGATACTAGTATAGCTACTCCAACTCTTTTTTGGTTACATTTTACATTAACCATCTTTTTACAACCTTTCATGTTAAACCTATTTGTTTCTTTGGGTCTAAAATAATTCTCTTGTAGATAGCATATAGAGAGATCAGACATTTTTATCCAGTCTTCCAATCTACATCTTTCGATGGGATGTTTAATCCATTAATCTTCAATGTTATTAAAATAAAGGCAGTACTTACTTCAACAATTTTCTCCTTTGGTTTTTATATGTATATCTTATTTTTTACCCTTTTTTTTACCCTTTTAATTACACTTACTTATAATCTTTGTTTCTATACTCTTCTTCCAGCCTCTCTCATTTCCTTTCCTTTCAGCGTGCTGAACTCCCTTAATATTTTTTGTACGATAGGATATTTTTTTTTTTGCATTCTTTCTCAGTTTCTGATTCCCTGTGAATATTTAAAACATTTCCTCAGGTTTGAAGGACAATTTTTCCAGATAAAGATTTCATGGCTTGGGCTATATTTGGTAGTAATATTTTGATGATGTTCTTTCATAGTTTGCAGCAAAGTTTTCACAACAATGCAAGGTTTTTGTGGTGGGGTTACGTATGGGAGCCCTGTATTATGAAATGCATAATGGCAATTTCCTCTTTCAGGGTCGTTTATAATATTATTTATTTATTTATTTATTTATTTATTATTTCACTTTTTAAAAGATATTTAGATTACATAAATGTTACATAAAGAAATATAAGGGATTCCCATATGCCCACTCCCCACACCTCCCACTTTTCCCCACATTAACACCTTCTTTCATTAGTGTGGTAAATTCATTGCAATTGATGAACATATTTTGAAGCATTGCCACTAAGCATGGATTATAGTTTACATTATAGTTTACAGATTCTCCCACTCAATTCTGTAGGTTATGGCAAGATATATAATGACATGTATCTGTCAATGCAGTGTCACTCGGGTCAATTCCGAATCCTGAAAATGCCCCCATATTGCACCTCTTTTTCCCTCTTCGTGACTGCAGCACATCTAGTGGCCACTGTCTCCACATCAATGACATACTTTCTTCCATTGCATAGAATCACAATCAGTCTATAGTATAACACCTATAAATTTACTCTAGTCCATATTTTACTCCCCAATCCTAATGATTCTGGGATGGTGATGCCCACTCTGTCTCTAATTGAGAGGGGGCTTTGATCCCACATGTCTGATGGATGGGACTCTCTTGCTTGCAGCTGTAGACTCTCTTGATTCCTTAGATGCTGTTTGTCCATTCTTATCTCCTTGTTACTTGTCCTGGATGAGTCCAATGAACTGGAGAGTAGGTGTAGCAACTCTGCTAAGGCTCAGGGCCCATCTGGCACATGGAGCCCACAGATTAAAGTCTCTTGCATGTACACCTACCAACTCAAGCACCAACTATAGGTTCAAATAAAAGGGACAGAAGAAGCATGTGTAGAGAAGTGACATCTGAGTCCAACTCTGTCACACTTGGGAGCACAAACTACAAATTAGGGCACACTGGCAAAGCACCAAATTAAAGAGCTATCTGCTATGACTGTTGCACCTGGGTGTCTCTGGAGCCCTCAGGAGCCCCACTGTTTGGGGTAATATCTACCTTGGCCATCTATGAGATTCTGCTGAGATGTGCATATGCATTACCTCTCTGATGACCTCCCAACTCACTTTTAAGACTCTTAGCCATATATACTCATTTGTCTTTATATTTTCTCCCTTTTATTCAGGGATTTTTCCAGTTTTATCACCAGCCAGTGCTTGATAGTAATCCCTCTGTGCCATGGAGGCTCATCCCCAAGATTCATGTCCCTCACTGGGGAGAAGGAAATGCATTTATATGCTGACTTTGGCTTAGAGAAAGGCCACATTTGACAACAAGGAGGCTTACAGGAGGTAACTCTTCGGCACTCTATAACACTAGTCTAAGTTGCAAATTCAAGAGCAAAATGCTCATAAGCCTAATTATCAATATCAAGGGAACATCAATTGACCATATTTCTTCTCTAGTCATTGCCCCTATACTTGGGGTATTGCTGCTGTTCCATTAGCAAATGTGACAGAGCTACCCAGGATGGGAATTCAATAATCTTTCAGTTGTTGTGTGATTCTCTTCCCACTGTAGCAATGCCCCATGCACATTTGAACATATTTATATACATTATATGTATGTTCAGGTGAACTTCCTCCCAAGTATCCCCCATCTCTGACACCCCACCCCATTGATCCTCCCCTGCCATAATTGTAACCCTTCTGTGATCCAAAACTTCTTAAAAAAGAAGCCAAGAATATTGCCATATTCAATTAATAAGAAAATGAAATAATAATGATAGTTTTAAACATAAGAAATAAAATACATAATAATTTAGCCAAACTAAAACTAAAATAAAGTAAAAAATCAGTATTTAAAAATGAAAAATATTAAACAATAGAAATAATATAATAAAATAAAATTTTTTTGATGTTTCGCCTTTCATCACTGTATTATCAGTTGTCCTGTACGTACAGTGGCATTTTCTTCCATTTCTTCTGCAGTTTCTTCCTTTTTTTAAATTGTCTTCAAAAAAGTTTTAGGTCACAGTAAAGCTACATACAGAATATAGAGAACTCCCATATACCCAAATCCTTCCCCATTTCTGCCTTCCTTATTAATAATCTTTTTACATGTGGATGAAACATTTGTTTTAACTGATGTATAAATATTGAAACATAGCTACCAACCATGGTCAATGGTTTACATTATAATTTACATTTTAGACCATAAACTTTTTAAAATTTTTTAATGAAATTTAATATGGCTGTATTCATTATTGTAAGATTATGCAGAACAATTCCATTGCCCCCTAAATACCCCCTCTTCAATTAATCTTATTGTGGTCCCTTGCATATGAT
>JAQZBX010093767.1:0-12110 GCA_029593785.1 Cabassous unicinctus | reverse complement strand
TCATATTGCTTGGGAAATTGTTTATTCTTTTCAAAATATTAAGAAGTATAATTTTTCTTTAATAATATTGCAAAATAAAACACTGAGGATGGGAATTTGATATTCTTTTGGTTATTGTATGGATCTACATCCACCATGACAATGGCCCATGGACACTTGAACACATTCATATGCCTTAGCGGTATGCCCCAGGTGAACCTTCTCCCATGCAACCCCTATCACTGACAACCCTCACCAATCATCTACCCCTGCCACAGTAAATGGACTTTTTTCTTGATTTCCTCCTCAGATTGCCCATTATTGGTGTACAGAAAAGCTACTGATTTTTGCATCTTAATCTTATAAACTGCCACTTTACTGAACTCATTTATCAGCTCTGGAAGCTTTGTTTTATATTTCTCAGGGCTTTCTAGGTATTGGATAATGTCATCTGCAAATAGTGAAATTTTTACTTCTTCCTTTCCAATTTGGAAGCCTTTTATGTATTTTTCTTGCCTAAGTTCTTCAGCAAAGACTTCTTTGTTTAAATAATATACTTTTATATTTTTTTATAAAGATACTTAGATTACACTTTACATAAAAAATATGGGGGACTCCCATATGCACTGCTTTCTATCCCTCATACATTTTTCCAAATTAACAATATCCTTCAAGAATGCAGAACATTTTTTACAGTTGATGAACACATCTTGAAGCATAGCCACTAAGCATGGATTAAAGATTACATTGTAGATCAGTCTCTCCAACATAATTCTGTAAGTTATGACACGATATGTAATGGCTTCTATCAGTCATTGTAATGTCAATCAGGACAATTCCCGAGTCCTGAAAATGCCCCCATATTCTATAATACCTATTTTTCCTTCTCCCTTCCCTCAGAACCTCCAGTGGCCACTGTCTCCACATCAATTATCAGAGTTCTTACATTGCTAGAATCACTATAAGTCTACAGTTAAACAACAGTAAATCCACTCTAGACCATTGTTCATTCCCTATTCCTGAGGATTCTGGGATGGTGATGCCTCAAGCTGAGAGGGGGCACTGATCCCATGGGGCAGAAGGATGGAGCTATCTTGCTTGCAGTTTCAGACTCTCTCTTTTCCTTGTGATGGGAGCTGTCCATCATCATCTCCTTGTTTGTTGTACTTGATAAGTCCAATGACCTGGAGAGTATTTGTTGCAACTCTTGAGATTCAGGGCCCAGCTGGCATGTAAACAGCCCAAAGATTTAAGTCTCTTGGATATACACCTATGAACTCTCTCACTAACTATGCGTTCAAATAGAAGGGGCAAAAGAGCCATGTGTAGGGAAACCACAACTGATTCTATCTCTTTCACACTGAGGAGCTTAAATTCTCAAGCAGGTCCCAATGGCAGGGTGCCAAACTCCTGAGCTGTCTGCCCTGTCTATCATGTCTGAATGTCTTCTGAGCCCTCAGGAACCTTACAATTTAAGGCAATAATTACTTTGGCAGTCAATGAAATCCTACTGAGACATGCATAAGCATAAGATCTGGAATCACATCCCATCTCACTTGGAATTCTCTTAGCCATATAAATGCATTTGTCATTATTCTTACCCGCTTTTGGTTGAGGTCTTTGTCCAGTTTCATTGCTAATTGGTGCTTGGTAGTAATCCTCATTGCCAGGTGTGCTTATCCCCAGGTGTCATTTCCCATGCTAGGGGGACGTTATTGCATAAATTTAATTAGACTTTTGAAAGCTTATCTGGCTCTTCTCACCCTCATTCCTTCCAGTGAGTTGGGCTTCCAGCCCCTAACTGACCTAGTTCCTCTCTCTCCCAGGGAGGTTGGTTGTGAGAGCCTGCTTTATCAGTGCCCTCCCTCCGCACTCCCTGGGACCACTTCAGTGCTGGTTGGTATCCATAAAGGGCTCAGGATACCAAACTCACTGAAAATAAACTAGTCTCCACCCTCCAACAGGCCCCTCCTGCTCTCAGGGAACATTCTTTCCCACTCAGTTGGCTGCAGTGAGCCAGGGGTTTTACCAAGGTTATTTGCCTTAAGGGTGGGTATATGCATCATTCACAGCCACAGGGAAGAGTAACTTATGGTTTTCCTTCGACTTCTTTGTCTCTCTGTTCTTCTCCTACGTGGATGATGGGCAGCACTGTCTTGTTCTGAAGAAACCCAAAGCAGCTTACTCAGGTAGCTTTTTGTCTTTCCTCCACTGTTTTATGTGAGAGAGTTGCACTCTGACTACCTACTTTGATGCCATCTTTCTTAAAGTCCTCACCAGTGATACTTTGAGGAACAGTGTCTCCTTATCCAATTCATGATGAAATGAAGATGACATTCAATGTAATTGAAATTTTCTTTTCTTAATTCCTATATTGGTGACTGAAACATTGATTATTCTACTTTCAATGAAGACATGGTTTCTTGGTTCAAGATATGCTAAAGAAAGAGTATGTGTAAGCTTGTAAGATGAGAGATCAAGTCTCATTGTATTGTTATGGGACTGTGAAAAACATTGTATGGATGTGGATCAATGCATTTTGTCTGAGAGGTGATAGGTCTCAGAACTTGAGAGGAAGACATAAATCTTGAGGTCTCCTGAATCTGTTATGAGATAGAGCTTTAAGTATGTGAGCTTAGAGTTTTAAAAACTGTTCATGATAATCCCTCAGTGCCAGAGAGGCTCATCACTTGGAGTCATGTCCCATGCCAGGGGTGAAGGTAGTGCATTTATGTGCTGAGTTTGGCTTAGAGAGTGGCCACATTTAAGCAATGAGGAGGCTTTCAGGAGGTAACTCTTAAGCAAAATATAATACTAGACTAACTCAGGATATAAGGACACTAACTTCCCCTCAGCATGGGACATTATTCCCAATGATGAGGCTCCCTGGCACTGAAGGACCAAGCACCAACTAGCAATACAACTGGAAAAAGACCTTGACCAAAATGGGGAAATATTAAATACAAGTGAATTTTTATGGCTAAAAAGCTTCAAAGTCACTTGGCAGGTCATTACAGGGGTTTTATTTATGCACGTCTCAGCAGGATCTCATTGATTGCCACAGTAAACAATGCCTCAAACAGCTGGGTTCCTGAGGAATCTAGAGAAATCTAGACACTATAGGCAGGGCAGATAAGCTCAGGAATTCATCATCCTGTCAGTAACCTTACATTGGAATTTATGATCCCCAGTGTAACAGAGTTAGACACATTTATAATTTCCCTACACATAACTCTCATTCCCCTTTTATTTGAACTTATAATTAGCACTACACTTGTTAAATATATGTGCCAGTTTGGCCGTGAAATTCAGCAGAGTTGCAACATCTATTATCCAGTACATTGTCCCCAAGGACAACTAAGAAAGAGATGATAGGGACAATGCCTATCCCAAGGAACAGAGAGTGTCTGAAACTGCAAGCAAGATAGTTCCATCCATCAGCCCCATGGGATCTAATCCCCCTCTCAATTAGAGGTGGAGTAGGCATCATCATCCCAGGATCCTCAAGATTTGGAATGAAAAATGAACAAAAGTAGACTTATTATTATTCTATTAGAGATGCTATTATTCTATCGAGGGAAGAATTTTTATCACTGATACATAGGCATTGGTGGCCAGAGGTTCTGAGGGGAGTAAGAGGGAAGAACAGGTGTAATATGGGGGCATTTTCAGGACATTGGAACTGTCTTGCATGACATTGCAATGGTAGATATAGGCCATTATATATTTTATCATTACTTATAAAATTGTGGAAGACAGAGTATAAACTATAGCCCATGGTTAGTAGCAATGTTTCAATATGTGCTCATCAATTGAAACAAATATACCACACTAAAGAAGGATGGTGTTAATGTAGGAAAGTGCAGGAGGGGGAGGGGTGGGACATATGGGAATCCCCTATATTTTTTATGTAATATTATGAAATCCTACTTCTGGGGTATAGTTTCCTGAGAACTGGGTGAAGCAGATAGAAGTATGCCATGGAAGAAGAGAGGGAAAACTCTACAGTTCAACTAAAGATAGTATAATCATATTCCATTGCACATGAGGATATGTTTATAATAAAGAGCACTCAGTCAACACATGGGAGGTAAATTCATTCAGGAAAAAATTGAACTAATAGCTGAATCTCAAAATGAATGTAAATGAAGTCTATTTAAGCTCCTCAAAAAGTTAAGAATATTATGTGTATAAAGAACAAAATTATGAAATAAAAAGCTTACACTAATCAAGAACAGATAGATACGACAAAGAAAAATTAGAAGTTATGAAAAAATATATAAATTGGTTGAAATAAATTATTCAATTTAAATATGCAGAACAATACTTAGACCGTGAGTGAACATATTCATTAAAAGATTTGTAATTGGGTATAGAACTGCAGAATTTACCTAGAACTCAAAGGAAAGTGAGAAAGGGATGAAAAATACAAATTGAAATCAGAGTTATAGAGAAGATCTTGAATGATTCCAGTCACTAAAGACATTTCAGAAGAAAAGAGTATGGTGAATAACAGAAAATACAAATGATAAGAAATAATGGTGGAGAAATTTCCAAAATGTAAGTTTTACATTTTTCACTTAAAAAATGCCTAAAGAAGTTTTGTAATAAATAGTTGAATCATAAACTTAAAAAACATCCTATGTGTGCCTAGTTGAGTAAATAAAATTCAGTCTACCTGTATATATATATATTCGGGATGAATTTGCAGACCATGAAGTATTTATCTGTTTTCTTTTTACATCAGCTACAGAGAATAGATTATTTACCAAGTGCCAAATGATAACAAAATAAAAAATAAGAAATGAAAGTTGGCATCGGATTCAGGATTAAGCAATTGACAGAAACGCTTGATTACCAAGATAATATAGAAGAAGATTATCATATGAAGGTTTTCATCTTAAATGCCAGAAATAACACATTCTAGGTATTTATCACTTGTCTGGCTCTAGCCCTTTCTCTCCTTAAAGTTTGAATCAATTAGAGATTGTTTTTTGCTGTTGCATAATTCTCCTCCCCTCTCTTCTCCAGTTGCTCTTGATAATGTACTGTTTCCCACATTCCCCTCTTTCATTATCATGCATTTTGGCCCTCAGGTGAAGTTGGGACCCTGAAGTAGCTGCCCAATTACATACAAAATTATTCTCTACACCAGACTAACAATCACCCAAGTCCCCTTCTCTTTCCTTTTGCCTTGCCCACTAGATCGCAATTTCATCCTGATTTAAACCACACAAGGGATGCTTTGAAAGTCATGACATAATGACTTCCAGATGAAGTCAGTGCTTCCTAGACCAGCATTAAAACACCTTCAAGATCTGGCCCAGCCTAACTCCTCTTTTCCTTTGCATTATCCCAAGTCTTAACCAAAATGTCTTCACTACATTGGAGATTCATCCTTAAGGCAGTCATGGGCTTCATCCCAGGATCTCAACCTCAGACATCTAATGTATTATTGATTCACCATGTATTAATACATTTCTTTCCATATCCTAAATCAATACACTGGGTTCTTTCTGGGTTTCTCTTCATCTATTCTTGCTCTGCATGATATTGCAATGACAGATACAGGCCATTTTTCATTTTGTCAAACCTATGAAATTGTACAGTGCAAAGTATAAACTGTAAGGTAAACTATAGTCCTTGGTTAGTTGCAAAGCATCAATATTTATTCATCAGTTGTAACATATGTATCACACTAATGTAAGATATAATTAATAGAGAAAACTGAGAGACAGGGTAGGTAGGGCATATGGCAATCCCCTATATTTTCAAGGCAACTTTCCTGTAATCTAAAACTTCTTTGGATAATACTTTATAATATGGGAATAAAGCAACTTAAAGACATGATACATGAAATTAATAGAGTATAGGCAGAAGAAAATTTGGTGGTGACCAGAGGTTTTTAGGGATGTGGAAGGAAGTCTAGGTGGAACTTATGGCATTTTTAGGGCATTGTATTTGTTTTTCATGATATAACAATTATGGATACAGGCCATTATATATTTCATCAATCTATAGAATTGTACTTTGTGAAGTGTAAACTATAAGTTAACTATAGACCTTCATTAGTAGTGATGCTTCAATATGTGTTTATCAATTGCAGCAAATGTACTACACTAATGTAAAATGTTATCAATAGAGGAAAATGTGAGATGGGGATGCATTGGGGAATATGAAAATTTCCTATATTTTCTTTTTTTCTTTCTCATCCATTTTTAAAGTAGTTTTAGTTATTTTCTATGTTTGCCTCTATGGAATATGAATGTGTTCCTGTGGTAATAGGGTATTATCTCAGTGGGTGGAGATCCACACAATTACAATCAAAATATTAATTTTCCATCCTGGGGAATGCTGCTATGTTCTCAACTAGAGTGTCAAGAATCTCTAGAGTACATTGGAATGCCTTAAAAAGAAAACAGACCAATAAACCAAGTCCTCAATATTAATGCACCCCTATAATTTCAATGGAACTTTTCTGTGATCTAAAATTTCTTTTAAATTAAAGTTTATTATATGAAAAACAAATTAATTAATTAAGTTTAAAAAATCTATTTTATTTCATATTAATATCATTAATCTAGACGTGTTTTGATTACTATTTTCATGGAATAACTTTTTCCAACCTTTCACTTTCAGCCTCCTTGTGTCCTTACATTACATGTGGATCTCTTGTAGATTGCATATAGATGGCTCCATTCTGTCCATGTATGTTTTTTGATTGGGAATTCAATCAATTGACATTCAGTGTTATTACTAAAAAGGCACTACTTATGACATACATTTTATCCTTTTGTTTTCCATTGTCAAACCTTACAATTGTCTGCCATTTTACCCTGTAAGTTACCCTTACTAATAATCATCATTTATATACTCTTCTCCAAATCTTTCACCCTTATTCATTCCTTTCAGGCTGTACCATTCCCTTGAGTATCCTTGCAAATTTGGTCTTTTGATACCATATTCTCTTAGACTTTGTCTGTCTGTGAAGTGTTTAAACTCACCCTCAATTTTGAAGGACAATTTTTCCAGATAAAGAATATCTAGCTGGCAGTTCTTCTCATTAAGTATTTTCAGTAGATCATACTACTTCCTTCTCAATCCCATGGTTTTGGAGAGATCAGTCCTTAGTTTTATTGAGGTTTCCTTGTATGTGATGCATTGTTGTCCTCTTGCTGATTTTAGAATCCTCTATTTGTCGTTTGTATTACTCATTCTGAATAGCAGGTGTCTTTGAGTAGGTCTATACAGATTTATTCTTTTTGGGGTGCATTGTCCATTATAGATATTAATATTTATGTATTTCATAAGGATTGGGAAAGTTTTCAGTAATTATTTTCTCAAAATTTGTTAGCCCCTTTTCCATTCTCTTTCCCTTCCAAGAAACCAATAATGCATATGTTTGTGTGTTTTGCACTGTCATTAATTTCCCTGAGACCCTGTCCCATTTTTTCCATTCTTTTCTCTTTCTTTTCTGTCTTCTCAAGTTTAGATGTTCTATCCTCAATTTTACAAATTCTGTCCTTTATCAATTCAAATCTGCTGTTATATGCATCTAATGTGTTTTTAATCTTATCTGTTGTGTCTTTCATTCCCATAAGCTCTGTTATTTTTTTTGCATGACTTAAAATTGTTATTTATGTCAACCCAGTGTCTTCTTAATGTCCTTTTTCTCTTTAGCCATATTTTTCTTCAACTCCCGGAATTGATTTAGGTGATTTGAATGATTATCATTGGTTACTTTATTTCAATACTACATCTCAATAGGATTTTCAGTTGGCTTCTTTGCCTGGGCCATATATTCTTGTTTATTAGTAATGCCTGTAACTTTTGCTGATGTCTAGTCATCTGAATATGTTGGTGAATTACTCTGATGGTCAATTTCTCTCTCTTTTTTAGTGATTTTGGTTCATGGCTCTTCTTTTATTTTTGGTTCAAATTATTCTAAATCTTTAAAATTGCCCAGATTAAGTTATTAATGTAGAACCAGGAAATCATTAATGGAGTGCAGATCCACTCCCAGGGGCTTGGGAACAGACACCTAAAAGTAGGTTTCCTTCTGCAGTTTCCTGGCCAGGCAACAGATGGCACTCATCAGGGACTTTTTCCTCAGATATGGCTCTTTCAGCCTCTACTTGCAGTGGTTCTGATCTGGATAGATTTACTGAAAAGAAATCACTCTCTACACTCTGCCACATCCTCCCTCTTCCCAGGGAGGAAAACATCTCTCTGAGTTGGCAGCAGTGAGCCTCCGGTTTCATCTAGATTGTTTGCTTTGTGGGTGGAGCATGTGTGCTGATTCCAGCCACAAGATTTAATAAATCATGGTTTTCATTTTGACATCTTTGTCTCTCTGTCCCTCACCTCTTGGGGGATGTGCAGTGTTTGACTGGTCTTCAGACTCCCAAAGCAGGTCCCTCAGACAGCTTTCTGCTCTTCCCCCATATTTTTTTGAGGGAGAAGGGAACGTTGCTTAACTATACCAATACCATCTTACTATTTAGATTCTTTAGGGATAAGTTATTGTTTCACTTACCATCTTATATACAAAAAAACATTCTGGTCACAAGGTTATGTGAATAGAGTTTTCTGAAAATATCATGTTACTATTGAACATTTTGAGGGAGTTATGTAGTGCTCAAAAAGCTAAATATAGAACAGAAGAGAAAGCAGTACTTTAATCTAGGATCCAACAAATTATTACAGTAAAGGGCCAGATAGTAAATGTTTTAGGTTTTGCATTCCAGATGGCCTCTGTGGTAATTAGTAAATTCTGTTATTGTAGCTTGAAAGCAGCCAATGACGATTGTAAACAAATAGTTGTGACTTAGTTCCGAAAAATCTTTATTTACAAAAACATGCATAAGGACTAGTTTGGTCCACTAGCCATAGTTTATATTTGAAGATATTATTGATGAAACAGTTTTAAAAATGGTCCCAACTTTATTCCTTGTTACAGCTGAGTAATATTACATTGTATGTATGTACCACATTTTGTTTATCCATTCATGCAGGATAACATGGATTAATCTGGAAGGCCTTATGCTGAGTGAAGCAAGCCAGGCATTGAAGGATGAACAGTACATGACCTCAAAGATATTAATTAAGCAAATTGAGCAGCCTCTGAGAACTCTTGTCTGAAAAATAGGTGTACAAGAAAGAGAAAGAAAAGAAAAAGTTGTGAGACATAACCCATATAGACTTAACCTATGGTAAAGTGATAGAGTGTAGTTGTGTATTGAAGGGATAAGACAGGAGGGTAGTGATATACGTGGTTGGGTGGTGCAGGGTTGATAGGTGGGTAGATTGGGAACGATGGGTTAGAATACTCAGTATACTGAGGGGAGAGCAGAAATAGACAGGTGGGCATCTCTGAAGAGCAAGGGCAGTTCCTAATTGTGGAGGACAAACCAATGTGTCATGACCTCTTGTTGCATGTAACTATGAACCTTGTCATCTAATGAGTCAAGTCAGGGGGTCATCATGGGACCTGGGGGGATAGGGAGGGAGGAACAGAATAGATCAAACAGCGGGTATTTAGTGGTCGATGGAAATGTTTTTCATTACCTGACAGTGATGGACACAGGACATGGTAAATATCATCAAAATTTATAAAAGTGTACAAGCCAAAGTGTAAACCATACTGTAAACCACTGACAATGTTTAGTAGCTATGTTTCACACTATGTATAAGAGTTATAACAATGCTACCATCCACATACAAAAAGGTTTTAATATGGGGTGGAAAAAGGGGGAGGAGTTTGGGTATATGTGAGTGTCTAGTATTCGGTGTATGACTTTGCTGTGACCTAAAACTTCTTTGAAAATTAAATGACAAACTTCTTTGAAAATTAAATGAAAATTAAATGAAAAATAAGCACTGGGGAGTGAGAGGGGAAAGGTGCCATGGTACAGATTGGACACCAGATAGTGCAGTGATAAAAGGCAAAATGTCAAAAAAAAATTTTTTTTATTTTTTTTCAGTTTTCTTGAAATTTTTCTCATTTTTTGAATAACCCAATCCTCTAATTTTATTTTATTTTTTAATTTTCTTAAAGTTTTCATATATTTTATCTTTTATATTTAAAGATCATTATTATTTCATTTTCCATTAATTGTATTTGGCTATTGTATTGGCTTCATCTTTAAAGAAGCTTTGGATCACAGAAGGGTTACAACTGGGGTGGGAGAGGATTATTGGTGGGGGGTGTCAGGGATGGGGTGTGTATGGGAGGAAGTTCACCTGAACATGCATCAAAGGTATATAAATTGTTCAAATGCTCATGGGGCATGGTCACACTGGATGGAGAACCACTCAGTAAATGAGAGAATACTGAATTCCCATCCTTGAGAGCTCTGCCACATTCTCCAAGAGAGCAGCAACAGTCCCCCAAGTGCAGAGGCAGTGTCTGGCAAAGGAGGACGATCCATTGATGGGCCCTTGTTATTGATGACTAGCCTTATGAGTCTTTACTCTTGAAATTGATACTTAGCCTATTTTTGGGGGCTCCTAAGGGTTTCCTCCTGAGAGCCGCCATGTTGCTCAAATGTGGCCTCTCTCTAAGCCAAACTCAGCATATGAATGCATTACCTTCCTCCCAGCGTGGGACATGACTCCTGGGAATGAGCCTCTCTGACCACGAGGGATTACTAACAAGTGAAAATGGGTAATACAACTGGAAAAAGACCTCAAATATAAGGGGGAAAAGGTAAAGACAAATGAGTTCATATTGCTAAGAGACTTCAAAATGAGTCGGGAAGCTATCCGAGAGGTAACGCTTATGCACATCTCAATAGGACCTCATAGGCTTCCAATGTGGATACACCCGAAACAGAGGGGCCCCTGAAGGCTCTGGAGACACCCAGGTCCTATATCAGGGCACGTAGCCCCAGAGTTTTGCACCTTATCAGTGGTCCCTACTTTGGAATCCTTGCTCCTGAGAGTGACAGAGTTGGACACAAATATGTCTTCCCTGCACATGTCCATCTGTCCCTTGTATTCAAACTTATATGTGTTGCCAGAATTTGTAGGTGTACTTCCAGAGACCATAGTCTTTGGGCTGTCCATGTGCCAGTTGAGCCCAGAATCTTGGTGGAGCTGCAACTCCTACTCTACATCTAAATGGACTCACTCTGGACACCTGGTGATGATGATGGACAACAGCCATACCAGGGAATGGAGAGAATCTGCATCTGCAGGCAGGATAATCCCATCCATCTTAGTCATGAGATATAAACCCCCCCTCACTTGGAAGTGACATGGACATCAACATGTCAAACTCCTCAGGACTGGGAGAAGAGCTATGGACTAGAGTGGACTTACTGCTATTCTGTTACAGACATATTGTGATTAACGCAATGGAAGTAATTACAACATTAATGTGGAGCCAGTGGCCACAGGATACTTTTGGGGCAAGGAGAGGGAAAAGCAGTTGCAATACAGGGACTTTTTCAGGACTTGGGAATTAGCCTGAGTGACATTGCATTGACAGATATGGGACATTTTATATCATTATATAACATGCTGAACTGTGTGGGAAAGAGTGTGGTCTACAATGTGTGCTATGGTCCATGCTTATTGGCAAAGCCTCAAGATGTGTATATTTATTCCAGGTGATGTGCCACACTAATGAAGGATGTTTATTTGGGAGTTTGTGGAAGGAGTTAGAGGTGGGGCATATGGGAATCCCTACAATTTTTGTGTAACATTTATGTAATCTAAGAATCTTTAAAAAAAATTAAAATTATTAATAAAAAAATAATGGTCCAAAGCAAGACATCATATATTAGAGTTATTCAAAAACTAAAGGAGAAATTCATGGTTGGATACCTCCAAGATCCATGAAAAATGCCTTCCAATGATTTGAACCTTGGTAATCATGGTAGTTTTCCAAAGGCCCCATTACCGAAATGCAACCACCCTGCCTAAGGGACTCCCAAGGGCTCCCTTCATGTCCCTGTACCTCAGACTGTAGATGAAGTGATGCAGCAAGGGGGTTACCAGAATATACATTACTGAGGCAATCAAGATTGTTCTAGAGGATGGTGTCACTGCAGAACTCAAATAAACACCAAGGCCTGTGCCAGAGAACTGAGAACTGAGAGGTGAGACAAACAAGTGGAAAAGGCTTT
>JAQZBX010093766.1:0-12110 GCA_029593785.1 Cabassous unicinctus | reverse complement strand
TATGAACAAAGGTTCATGAAAGACTTCTATTCTATTGTACTGTAAAAACTTCTATTGTGTGAAAAAAAAAAAATACTGGTCATAAACCAAAAAATTGATTGTACCTTCCACTAATGGGTTGTGTTGCAATTTTTGAAAAGCACTTAAATTGTTCATCTGATTAGGATTCTTCCCTATACAAAATAAATGACTTGGGAGGTGGGTGTGGCTCAATCGATAGAGCTCCCGTTTACCATGTGGAAGGCCCTGGGTTCGCTTCCTGGGGCCTCCTTGTGAGGGCAGGCCTGCCCGTGCGGCCCACGCGGAACGGTGGTCTGATGCAGCGGGACCTCACAGCAAGGGGGAGATGAGCGGAGACAGAGGGGGCGCACAGCAAATGGACACAGCAAACACAGGCAGCAAGGGGGGGATAAATAAATAAATAAATCTTTAAAAAAAAAAATAAATGACTCATCTTTAAATGATGCACCCATTGATAGTATTACACATGTTTATTTTCTTCTTTATACTAGTTTGTATTGCCCACTTTTAAAACATTGGGTGTATTACATCTGTAATCAGAAAAAGGTTAGGAAATGAAAGTTGTCTGGCTGTTGCTTTGTTGCTGCTATAATATAGACTTCTTTGATAGTCTGACATGCTGCATCCTTGCTTTCTCACTAACTTCTCAATTCACATTGGTCTTACCTCACCAAAGATTCCTCTTCTTCAAACCTTTGTACAGGAAGCGGGAGTGGCTCAGTCGATAGAGCCCCCGTTTACCATATGGGAGGCCCCGGGTTCGCTTCCCGGGGCCTCCTTGTGAGGGCAGGCCAGCCCGCGCAGCCTAGTGGGCTGATGCAGCAAGCCCTCACAACAGGAAGTGGGTGTGGCTCAACCGAAAGAGCCCCCGTTTACCATGTATGAGGCCCCGGGTTCGCTTCCCAGGGCCTCCTTGTGAGGGCAGGCCAGCCCGCGTGGCGCGAGGGGCTGATGCAGCGGGACCTCACAGCAAGGGGAAGATAAGCAGACACGGAGAAGACACACAGCGAATGGACACAGCAAGCACAAGCAGCAAGGAGGGGATAAATAAATAAATAAATAAATCTTTAAAACAACAACAACAACAACAAAACCTTTGTACAACCCTCCAAGTACAAATTTGTACCCTGACAACAACAACAAAACCTTTGTACAACCCTCCAAGTACAAATTTGTACCCTGAAAAGCTATTATGTAGACTGGTTGTTTAGCACCTTTTTGACAAAGTTGCACCCATTCGCATTCAATATATATGTACTCTGAAGGCAAGTACTATGGATGTCACTTATAATTTAGATCAGGAGTTCTTAACAAGGGGTCCGTGAGCTTGAATTGATATAAAAAAAAAACATTATTCTTGTGGGGACATGTTATGTTAGTGTGATATATTTATTAAATAATACACAGGATAGTGTGAACTTAGTAAGGGGTTTGTGGTTTTCACCTGACTGGCAAAGGGTTCCGTGGAACAAAAAAGGTTAAGAACCCCTGATTTAGATTATCAGCTTCTGGCCATGAAAAATGCTTTATTCCAGTATGTATTGTATAAAGTGCATTGTGTTGTTTGTAGTTAACATTGTTAGTATCATTATCAACATAGTAATGTTATTAATAGCATTGTCAAAAACAACAGCAATCACCAAAATAACAGCCCTAACAACAGTGGCATTTACAGTATGCCATTATATTAATTATCACAATGGATTTGACAGGCTGCTCCTAAGAATTCACATTAGTGAATAGTTTATGATTTTAAACTCAAGAGGAAAACTAGAGGATACATCAATCCTAATATGCCCTTGTCTCCATGTACCTCCCTCTCTTACTGAGCTTAAAAAAACAGAGGAAAATGATAAAACCATTGCCAAACCAACTTTATTAATAGAATTAAATAACTTGTTAGCTCTCTGATAAAGGGATATGACAAAGAGTGCATATATTTTTTTTCTTTGTAATTTGATCCATGTCATTTGGCTGGATAAAAGTAGTTCATCAGAAGGAAATGTGTGCACCCAACAAGGTGAAGCTGTGAAAGAAGAGGGATCTTGCAGATCTGATATTTCTAAATATGATTCATTTGATAAAATAATTTCCTTTCTTGGAGAAAAGGATAGTATACCACCTGTAAACCGATTTTCTAATTTTGTATGTTGTGTGATCTGTACTAAAGAACATTAAGAGCAGGATAACACTTATTATTGATAGGAATGTCCTCCTGATCTAAATAGTAGAACTGACCATCACAAGAGGATTTTTTTTCCTTTTTCATAAGTTAAAAGTTGACTGTAATTTACGAAATGGACTTCTAATCCTGGTTCCGAAAGCTCATTTATTTACTGATCAATAACTTACTTATTAATTCCTGTGCCATGGGACAGATATGAATACTCACTTAGCAATTAAAATCTCCTCAATGATTAGGAGTTCCCAGAAAGCATAAAGTTATCTGTTTGATTATTTACAGTTTGGCTTACCATAGAGGAAACTGTCTCATGGATTCTGCCCTGACTTTCTTTTAGTCATCTGAGGTAATTATTAGCAGATCAAAATAAGTTTGAATTTTACCAACCATCTCCTTGATGGAAAATAGACTTGAAGTTTGCTAAAAGTCTTCTTTGCTGATCTGCTTTTCAGCTAGCTTCTCTCAGAAACCTATATTGCTGATGGTTTTTTGAAGGCAGTGAGCAGCTGACATTAGGATATTAGGAATCATTATGGGTAGGTAGCGGTATAAAAGTACATGCGTATATTCATTTCAATGTGTAATAGGACACTCTCATTTTGTATTTTATTTTTGGGTGTCATCAGAGTTAAACTTGATTAAATAAAACGTTTATTTGTATTGTTAGGTTTTCATTGATAGTTGTATGTGTACTTATTTTAAAGTATAATATATAATTGTTTAGGATTTGATGAAGATATCTAACCTAGGGCCAACCCTGGGTTGCTAATGTATAACACATGGTTAGTGAGGCAAACTACATTTATCTCAGATCTTAAGAACTCAGACTGGTCATATTCATATTGTGCTTGAGATATAGTACTTAGCTAAATTAAATGGCAGAACCAGGTTTTTTGTCAAATCATTCTTAGAGAACTGGGTGAGGTTGAAATGCTCTTCAGTCCACATGGCTGGCAATGGCCATAGGCTTCCTATGTAGGAAAAAGTAGTCACTGTTAAGGTAAAATGCCGTTACTCTGAGCCTGTTATAAGCAAGTTATGAGGACACTCGGATATTTTTCATAAAAATGAGTTTTGTTCTAATACTCTTGGAACATTCCAAAAGAAATGTGCACAGAGAGCCAGATGGAATGTACGTTACAGGTGGCTGTGCCAGCCTTTCCGGTCCACAGACGGCAAAGGGAACGTGGTAACAGGAAACAGCATCCCAAGTCAAACTGTAAGGCCCAGTATGTAGTGCCTTAACTCATGAGATATTTTCAGACTTAACTATACTATTTATTTTTCCCTCTTTTTTGTGAAACTTGGGAATCATAGTAGCGTTCCTCCTCCCTTATAAGGTTAAGGAAATTTGAGGCCTAGGTATGTTAACACGATGCTTCCAAGATGAAGGGTGTGGGCTAAGAACTCAGGTGTCCTGATTTCCAGCTCTGACTCTTATCAATTATTTTATGCAGCAGCTAATATTCACATATAACCTTCATGCATGTGTTCATTCCGTTAGAGTACTTTGCTAACCACTGAGATTTAAAAGATGAGATGAAAAGTAAAATTGGGATAAGTGAACCTGAGGGACAACATGCTGCATTTGCTTTGGGCTTAAATTCTTGACGTTATGGGAAGGGATGAAGGGGCTTTGATATTTCTAATGAGTACTTATGCCTTCTTATCTTGTTTTAAACTGTGCTGTCATAGTGGGTAATAGAGCCTGCTCTTTGAGACATCTTCTCCTGAAAGGAAAAACACAGATTCTCCTCAAATCCCTAAAACCTTTCTCTGTGTTTGGTCACTGCTATTAAGTAAAATTTATTGCAGCCTAAAGAACCAGGCAGATGTTAAAAACCCTCGAGGTGCCCACCAGCCAGGGGGTTCCTCTGTTTATTATTTCTCGGCTGCTTGGCACTTTCCTGTGACATACAACAAACCCCCATTATAAAGGATTATATGATGAGTCAACAAGCTTGTGAAAGATAGCGAGCAAATGGTGACTCACAATTACATGAAAAATTACTATAATCACCCCTGCTGTAACACCCTTCTGTTGGCAAAGTGGTTGATCCTCTTGAAAAGCTTTAAAAGAAGGCCCAGTGTATTAAATAAAAATCTCAGTTCTGTGTGTAATCATAAAAATTAACACTGTCACTTTAAAAAAAATCTAATTGGTGTCCTAAAGGGAAACCTACGAGGCTATGTAAAGTAGCTATTATGAAAATGTTTAGCCTTTTGAATGTATTTCAGACAGCATTTGTGTTGCCAGATTTGTCAGCCAAAAATTCACTAAGCAGATTTGTCAGGGGCTGAGGCCATAATCTGTAAAACAGACATTGGCGTAGAGATTAAAGATCAAGAGAATTATATAGGTTTTGCTACCATATGCCAAGATTCCTTTTTAAAAGTAAGTTTATTTTGTGTGGGCTGCAACCAGAAGCAAGTGCTATCTTTGTTTGGTATTTAAAACAGTAGCATTTCCTGCTGGAGAAGGAACTCAACTGTTTCATTCACAGGCTTGGGGTGAGGGTGGTGGGGAGGGAGTCAAGATGTTCCTGACATTCCTCCTAGTTTGCTTCTCTGTTTCTACTGTGTAAGCCTCATGAATGAGTTGTGGATACAAAATCAAAGGCAGAAGAGCCATTAGGTCCACAGTCATGTTCTTTGGTGGGCATCGCCGGTGCTGGCAGGAGACTCCCCTTTCAGGGAGTGTGTACTCAGCATGGAGAATGGAAACATTGCAGCAGGCTCCCCTTTTCCTACCAAGGATGACATAGTTACACCTGTAAAGCACCCTCCCTGCAGATTTACACTTTAGAAATATCAGTGACCAGAAGTGGACAGGGTGCAAGGCTCCCAGGTTCCCGCTCGAGCCTCTGGCTACGTTGCCATCACTCCAAACACTGCTTTTCTTAAATAAGGGTGTGAAGCAGATAGTCTCTCAGGACCCTTGCCCTCTAAAATTTTGTGGTTCCATAAATAATCGGACTTTGCATAAGTTGCAGATCCAACCCTCCCAATGTAGCAAGAAAAAGTGCTCTATAGTGCCATAATATACAGCTCAAAATTTAGTAGGATCAGAGAGTGCTTCCCCAGAACAACTGGGGATAAGTGTTATGCTAGAAAAACTTAGGAGAACGTGACACTTCTCTTGGAGTGCAGTAAGTCATAGGTAGGGATTCCTTCCTATCCCTATGTGGAAACCATGTGGCGCAGATTCTGATATTTACAACAGCCAAATATAGTGATGACATTCCGGCACATTTACACTTTTGAGATGACCGTGGATGAAACTCCTGATAACACTTTATAATTTTAATAATATTTTAACAGAGAAAGCCTAGTCCATAAACAATACTGGAACTCAAAAAAATTAATTTACCTAGACAGAAAGGGAGTCACTCTATTTGTGTGGGAACTTTCAAAGGCACTTACACTAAAGCTTCTCCAAGCCACTTTTAAATTATATCTTCATCACAGAAATGAAATATCACTCAAAGAACCGCTGACTGAGAGAAGTGGCAAGCATTCTTCCCTGACTTTATTCAGTATTCATATCCAATCATATTGGTAAACATAAATACATCACAGTGCTTATTCAAACACTCACAAGTTATCTATGTATAGACAAACTACCATATATTCTCAAATAGATTTTTCCCACATTTCTCTTCCATTTTGCTTTGGGTATAATAGTTGCAAAATTCATACTTTTTTTTTTTTTAGGCAAATTACAGGCCCCTTTTGGCTCCTCCTATAATCTCCCACATTTTCTTGAGACAAACTTTGCCACCCTGAAACAAAAGTAATGGCAAGCAGAAATTCTAGGAAGTATCCATGAGGTATTGTGAAGCTGACACCTTGATTCCTGACCTAATAGAAAAGCAGATTTCACACCTGCCTGGGGTCCTGGCACTTCTGTCTTTAGGAACCAATCTTGTCCCCCTTGTTCCGTTTAGCAGGAAAGGAAGGGAGAGACTTGCAAGATGTTCTCATGCTCACATAGACACTAGGGGGTGTCCAAGGACCAAATGTATTTCTCCTTGCCTTCGACCTGATCCTCAGTACTCGTAGGTCCAGCGAACTTCAAGTGCAGAAGCTAAGGGAAAATCCATCCAATTAATTCCTGTCTTGTGCCGAAATGAATAATGTGGGGTCAGTTTCATCATCAGGCCCCGATTCCCTTGGATCTCTGGCAGGAACTGTAATCTCACGGCTTGGTAGCTGGGACTGTCCCATAATACAAGCCACAGGTGATGGGGAGAGAGGTGCTCTGTTATCAAATGCTTTCTTACCTCTTCATCAAATGCTTTGTCCCCCTGTGTGTGCCAGAATTTACGTGTAGTTGAAAGAAGGTCACCGATTTTTCCTTTCTTTTGTGTGTTTCACTTTGGGTCTACCCTCACTGAACTATGCGGGGCAGGGGTGAGGGCAAGAAGGCACTTCCCTGCCTTCTCCTTCTCGTGGGGTCCAGCTTGCTTTTCAATGTTGACTTTTACCTATTAGAAAACATTTGCCCTTGCTACTGCAGACATCCTCAGGCCTTTGGGCACGGGTCTCTTTATGAATACCTATTACTTCTTAATTATGATGGTTTAATAAGATACGTCTTTCATTTTCATCTCCTATCTCTCTTCCCCTCTGATTCTTCTCCCTTTGTGATTGGTCCCTAAGGGCATGTTACTGGCTCCTTTTCTTTATTGCGCCCATCTTCCCTTAGCCCCTCCTGGTGAATTAAAAAAAAATAGAATGCATTTTAAGGATGGCAACAGTAATAATAAAGTCAGGAATTGCTTTCCAGCTAAATGCACTGATTGGAAGTCCTGTCGAAAATAACATAAACCTAATTGAAGTAGTCAACCCCTCCCATACAGGTCATGCTTGGCTCTACTAAAATGAAGGTAAAACAAAGCTTGTGACATTTCTACATTTCCCAGACTCACTTTTCCTAAGACATATCGATAGTATTGACAATAGTATTGCATTGTAGTCCCCAGTGACCTGGGCCGTCATCTTGTGGTCTTGGATAATTCTTTCTTAATGAAACCCTATTGTATATGCTACCTATAACAATCGACAGAAAAACATCTATGTTTCAACATGTAGGATTTGAATACTTGAAATCAATCAAAATTGTAGTGACTAACTAGCCTATAACATGCATTATTTAGATAATGGGCATATTCAATATCCACCTGTATAAGCTGTTAAAGACACCAGTACATTTCCTAAAGTTAGGAAAATATACCAAGGGTTAAAGAAAGGTCTGATGTAAAATTACGTGGAGAGTTGGGATTATATACAAGGATCTATTATTTGATTTCATTTTGAACCATTTGAGTAGACTTCTCAAGAGTCATTAGATAGTCCTAATCTTAAGTTTCTTATATTAGATGGAACTGGCTATCAGATGTGATGGCAGAGCACTAGCAGCTGGGAAACTGCTCCTCTCCCCTCTCATTTCCCAAACAATGTTTGCACTGATTAATACTATGCAACAAGACATGCCACAGAGATTGTGTTGGCATTGTGTTCTGATGACCCCACACATTGTGTGCGCTCTGTGGTTCCTTTGGCTGTTCATAGTTATATGGGTTTATCAGAAATTACATGTCAGGCTCCCGATGAGTGTAATTGTATACTGATTGTGTATAGTTTTTTAAACCTCATTATTAGACTTGTATGCAAACCAAATAAAAGGAAAGTTTAAAAAAGGAAAAAGAAAATAGCCTCCACTGGACGTCATGTCAGAGCCCAGGTGCTTGAGCCTGGATGCAGGGGGGGAAACGAAATGTTCTCTCAGGGACATCTGCTGTAGCCATGTGCTTGAAAGAGGCCCTAATGAACAGAGGGGAAGGAGCAGCATGGTTAGGGTGTGGGGGGAGAGGCCGGGGCTCTGCCTTCTCCTGGCTCTGCTCTCCTGGCAGGCAGGATTCTGTTAGAACGAGGCAGGGAGGGCACGGAGGGGCACGGGTGGGTGTCCTCATTTACTTAAGCTTTCGTTAATTGGCAGTTTCTCCGAGGTCTGACCCTGTTCTCCGAATCACTCTTTTGAATTGAAACCCAAAACAAAAACACCTCAAATATGTAGCTGCAAACTCAGGGGGGAAATTAGGCCCAAGAAGAGTGAGGAAATGAACAGAGCTTTCTTTCTGTTCCCAGGGCTCTGCCCTTCTGCCCATTTACACCTGAGCATTTACTGGACACGTCTAAGGCAGTTATTGTCCAGGGCTGGCATTCTTTGGACTCACAGGCAGGAAACTCAGCAGGGAATGCTGAAGTATTATATACCAAGGACGAGGGCCATTAGAATTAGACTCGTCTTAATGTGGGAAGTGCTTAGTTCTCTTTTAAAAACCTTTAATCAGTATACAGTGGTTCAGTACACAGATGTTAGCACCAGTGTGAGGGCTCTCTAATTGTAATTTAAGTTATCCCTGCCTAAGGGCTCCCATCAAATTATCAGACTGTTGCAGTGAGTCTGTGGCTCTTGGTCGCACCTTGCAAGGGGGGTATTTTCTGGAATGATGAGAAACAGTGGTTTCTCCTGGGAAGCAAATGTACCATTATGGACTTATTAAGTCCTTGATTAGATCCACAGCTGATAAGTGAGTAGACTTTTCAAGAGAAAATATTGCAGTTTACTTCAATCTGCTTTATTCAGCCATTGGGGTGTGGAAAAAGAAGTAAATGAAATAGAACCAATGGAAATATGCATGCAATTTTCTTAAAAGTGGTTGTAAAATTTATTAATCAATTTTTATAAATTGCCATTAGCTTGTTAGGCATTAAAGGTAAAGCCTTTTTTTAAAAAAAAAATTCTTTGTTTGTGTGTTGTTTTTTCCAAATCCCTAAAGTGGCTTTCTTTTGACTATTTTCTGACTGGACAGCCAGACTTAAAGAGTTAAACATTCAGAGTGACAATTAATTAATTAAGGGGTCTTAGAAAGTTAACCTCTTAAGTTTCCTTCCTGAAATTCATGTTTATCTGATTTGCTTTAATAAGTGACTTGCTATTGAACCAGTTTTACATACTTTAATTTGAAGATAATTACAGTACTATAATTCACATTTCAGATGCACATTAACTTTTCAGAAGATATTGAGCTAGATACTTCTTTCTACCTAGCATTATGCTTATTTTTTTAGTAAAGTGTAACCTGAAGACTAATTTACTGGTTATAGTAATATCTTTTAAGTCTTTCTATTACTAGCCATTTATTTGATTTTAATTGTGGAACCATTGGTCATATTGAGTTCATTTCCTGTTCATGTTGATTTCATGAGTCTCTCCATTAGTATTCAATTGCACAGTAATTAGTCATTAGTTCACCGTGATGTCTTCAAGCATGTGTACACTTATATTCTCATTTTCCACTCAGTTTCTGCAGTCATATTTGAATTCTGTTTCTTAAGGACACGAAGAACTCAATAAAGAAGACAAAATGCTACATCATGAATTTATTGGATTAAACTTTTCGCCAAAAGGCCCCTGTCAAGGCATGCAAAAACCTGATGCAGTGAAAATGAAATAAGTGGCAGCTGCCTAACCACGGTACTGAAGTCGCCGGAGATGTCAAAGCCTGCGATCTGAAGCATTTGTGATCAGAGGCGAGATAGAAGCTATTTAGTTAGACTTCAGGATGGCGCTTGACCCCAGCATGTACCTGGCTAATTCTGATTAGAGCACCTTCAATTTCTGAAAGAAAGGTCAAATTTGCAACTTGTTACCAAGCTCCAATAATGTATCGGATTTTGCCGTTTGAATGGTTTGGCTTTACTTTGGTTTCGACTGTTTTCCTTTACAAAAGAAACTGTTTTTAAAAAATATTTTTTCAATGGATTCATTAATTCCAAATTTGTTGTGTTTTTAGCTGACTTTTTATCTAAGATACTTGTTTAGTGCTATGAAAAGTAAATATTTCTATATTAAAAAGAAAAAGAAAAGTAAATATCTCATCTGTCATTGTCACAAGCTCATAATTTAAATCCATTAGAAAATTGTTCCTGCTTTTTATTTGTTCAGGCTTCACATTGTTGTACAAATTAAATAGGAATCTTATATCGTTTAAATGTTAGACCTGAGAAAGAAAATATTTTTATTCAGGTGTAATGGCAGTCTTCTTGGCAGAACTCAAAAACAATGCTTTCAAATGGTGTATGAAAAACCAACTCAGGGAAAAAGCTGATGTGGTTGAGCGCCGGCTTCCCACATACGAGTTCCCGGGTTCAATCCCTGGCCCCTGGTACCTCAAAAACAAACAAACAAACAAATGAACAAACAAAACCCCACTGCTTTCAGACTAGTTAAGTTAAAAAAAAACCACAGCTGTGATTGTTTCTATTAGCACTTACTCCCTAAACAAAACAAGAACCCAAAGAAATAGGGTCTTCAAGATAAAGAGCCTTTCTTCCTCCAAATATACCAGTTCTGCAATATCCTATGCATATGCTCTGTATATTTTTGGTGGTTCAAAGGTAGTCTAATTTTTTATAACTTTTCTAAACAGAAATACTTTGCACAATTAATAGATGGATGCTCAAACTTTAATGAATTGGGGAATTTGTTAAAATGCAGTCTGACCCAGTAGGTCTGGGGTGGCCTCACAGTCCTGCATTTCTTACAAGCTCCGAGGTGAAGCTGGTGCGGTTGATACGTGTTGTAAGAGAGTAAAAAGATTAGGAGCAAACCAGGAATGAACCAGAATTAATGTCTTTTTTTCTTGCTCTTTTTGAGAATTGAAAAATCATCCTCAAATTTCAGGAGTGATGACCCCAGTTGTTATTTGACTTGAAACCTTTGCTAAGATGCTGTTCATTCTTTTCTTTAGGCTTTAACATTTGTGTTTGATCCCTTTGGAAGCATCTGGCTTTTGTAAGAAAAATATGTGTGGTCTCAAACCCATCCTCCTGGCTTAAACATACTTGTTGCCTGATGCTTTTCCATATATTAGGCTTAATATTTAAAAATTAGTAGGAGGTATGTTACCCCTGTATCTTTTTTTTTAAATAAAAATTGCTTATAATTTTGTTTGACCATTTAGGCTTGAAGACTTAGTTTTCATATCTAAATTTAGCATGGTGAATCTTGCCACAGAATAATGTCCAATAAGTTTATGATAAGGGATGCCAATTTCAGGATCACAAGCAACTGTGGAAATCCCCAAATATTCAAGGTTTCTTAAGATAAATGTCCATGGAATGTGTGTGTGTGTGTGTATTTTATCTGGAAACTAAATTAGATCAACAAAGCAGAGTTCATTTCATTTCTGTGGGCATGGAGTCTGAATTCCTTGCCTTTTGGTTTATCTTCTACATATATCAGCTACAAATGGTTCTTTGAATTGCATTATAGTCTATAAAATTTCTTGAATCTCTTTGGAGGAGAAGTCTTAATTTTCTCTAAATTTTGGGATTACTTGGAAGAAGAGGGAAGAGAGTGTCTGGACGGCTGAATCTGAGCTATGTAAATAGATAGACATAGGGAGCAGAAGGGTTCTGCCAGTTCTTTTTGCCTATTCCTGGATATTTGAGGATATCGAAAGTGGGCAGGTGAGAGATGATTTAGGCAGATGACAAACAGCTGGCAGATGAGGGCTTGAGGTCTGCTGGTTGGAGCGCACAGGTTCGCTATGGTCTCCATTTCATCAAGTTTCAACAATGATGGTAGCATGTTGTTGTCTTCTGTGCTTCTGGTATTGGGATGATTGATTTCATGTAAAAATTTGGAAAATGTTGATTGTTAGGTTATTTGAGTTTATTTTGATACAAATGAAACTTACATTTATCCTTGATGAAGAATGTATATCATCACATATAATTATAAAATGAAGTCACCTAGATACTCAATGCTCAGAACTTGGGCATATGAGAAGTGACTAAGTTTTTATGAATTACATTGCTGTTTAGAATCAGACAG